>APFE031530209.1:8043-37109 GCA_000404065.3 Pinus taeda | reverse complement strand
GCTACTATATATAGGGACCTCAGCGTATTCCATAGTCAGAGAATTTCAGATACATCTCTCGGATGGACTGTTGAAGGGACAAGTGCGGATCTATCTAGGATTTCGAGTGGCCTAATGCAAAAGCAAGCTCGGATATCAGTGCAATGAAAGAAGCTCGGACAGGGTACAAAACTACAAATATCAGTTCGGTGACATCTCGCTGTCAACAAGTGCAATCTACCTCTGAAAATTTGGGTGACAATTACAGTGACACAGTTTGATACAACTCGGTGTTCAAAGGAGACTATAATTCAGTGAAGTATCAAATGTGAAACTCTGTCTCGGTACAATAACGAGAAACTTGATGAGATTACAGTGATCAAGTAATAAAGGCTCGGTGCAGTGTTATCAAGGACTCATAGAAGTAAGGTCTTGATTATATGACAGCAAGGAGATCTCAATGTGAAGACAGTAATAAGATCTCAGCAATGCTAAGAAGGTTGAAGTGGAAGAGGGTACAGGAAGGAGAGTGACTGTCAAGAGAACTTGTCTCTTGGTCTTGGAGTGCCAGATAGGTCAAGGGTCTTGGTCTTGGTATTCGTCAATTGGAATCTCAAAGAGTGAGAGGTTTTGGCCCTGATTGATAGCCTACATTTTGTGTCTCTTGTCTATTTATGTTCATGCAATTGGTTACTGTTTGATGAAGAAGAACACTAATAACTTAAGCAACTAGAAGATCCTAATCTAATGAAGTAAAAGGAATTCACAAGAAGTTACTTTCGAAGAGAAATCACCTAATACTAATGCCCTAGATTTCTCAACATGGTATCAGATGTCTTCCTAATCAAGATAATAAAGGGAGAATGGTGATTAGTATTTAATATAATCAAAAATAAATGAGTACATGAGACCAAAAGCTTAAAGGAAATGAGATACTTATCTTTGGGAGTTGTTGGGGGCTCCCTCCAAAGCTTGAGTGATACCTATACACTTATAAAACAAAAGAAAATGTCTTCTCCAAAAACATGTTAAAACCTATAAATTCTAAACATACAAAATATAATATCTAAGACTAAAAGCAAAAGAATCAATAATGTAAGTCCCTTATATCAGATTCTTCGGGTTTTGCTTTCTTTGAGTCTCCTTCCTTAGCAATGTTAGCATGATCTCTATCTCTCTTCTTATTCTTTGGGTTGTCGAGATAGTCACTCTTGTAGTGACCCTTCTTATGGCAGTGATAACATTCTATCTTGGACATGTCAACTTTCTTCCTTGGTCCTTTCGATTTCCTTCCTTTGTGTTGAGCAATGTAGGCATTTGATACTCCTTCAGGATTAGCGACTAATGAGATCCTTAATTCTTCTTGACTGCAGTCAGTCCATAGTTCTTTAAAAGTGGGAGCTTCCTTCTGATATGTTTGCAATTCGGTCTTGCTTTAATAACAGTGATGCCCTAATCTTCGCACATGTGGAGGATGGCAACCCAAAAATAGTCGTTCAAAGTCTTCGCTTCCTTCTTCTTTTAGGTCTCCTCTTCATTAGGTATTAGGCTTCTTTTCTTGTGGTCGAACTTGAGTGTGTATCTCTCTTCCAAATGAGGTCGATGGCACTCTTACATATAGGCTACTATGAGGCTCGAATAACCCTTATTAGGCTGACTTGTCTTGGAGGAAGTCTTTTGTCACTTTTTGACTTACAATAAATTTCTCTTCTTATAGAATCTTCAAATGATGAATTCCAAGACCTAAGACCCTTGACAAAGACCCCTCCAAGACAAAGTCAAACTTCTCCTTGATGAACTTGCTCCTCACAAAGTCAGGCCAAGTCAAACTTGCTTCACAACAGTTGCAACTTCTTCTTCGACCTCACTTTCGGACCTGTAACTGATGATTGTAATCTTCGGTCTCTACTGCAGAAACCCTATCTTGCACGTTTGACTGATTTAGGGCAAAAATAAGATCTTTCTCTCCTTCGTTTGGTTTGGCTTTCTTTCCTTGGTAACTCAACTTGCTTTCTTGAACTTTTGCCCCCAAACTTCGCCTCCTTCTGTTATGTCTGCAATTTAGTTTTTCCGCAATAACAATGATGCCCTATTCTTCACACATGTGGAGGACGACAACCCAAAAATAGTCCTTCAAAGTCTTCGCTTCCTTCTTCTTTTAGGTCTCCTCTTCATTAGGTATTAGGCTTCTTTTCTTGTTTTCTTGTGGTCGAACTTGAGTGTGTATCTCTCTTCCAAATGAGGTCGATGAAACTCTTACATATAGGCTACTTTGAGGCTTGAACAACCCTTATTAGGCCGAGTTGTCTTAGAGGGAGTCTTTTGTCACTTTTTGACTTACAATAAATTTCTTTGATTTGATTCAAAGATCCCAATGGGGTCTTACATATATGACAATGACTCTATTGACTTCTTGACTCTATGACAAATGCTAGAAGCACTTAATGGGTGCTTGACTTATAAATAAATTGATCTTGAGCATGAAACCCATGCTACAAAAATAATAATGATAATTTTTCTTTCTTTTTATAATATACCAGTATCAAGAGTACATTTCATATTTATGAAGGCCGAACCTAGTTACATCCTTCAATAGTTGGAATCATTTAAACATCCCGAAAAAATTATAATGTTACAAATTTAATTAAAAGGATGAAAATGAGAGATAAAGGGGAATGCCACTTTTACTTTAATTACATAGCGTTAGTAGCGCCCTAGGGTTGAATATTAGGATTCCCCATTTATAAATGATTGATTTTAGGGTTGAATATCAGGGTTCCCCATTCAGAGCCTCTTGCTCCTGATCTTTTGACACTGCTAGATTTGTAGCATGTGATCTTCTAAGTGTCCTACCGTAAACGTCCTCGAATTCGACATCTCTCCTTATTGTAGTCTTCTTTTGTGCTGGAATGTAGACCCTATATGCCTTTGAAATTTCGCTGTACCCAAAAAATATGAGCTTCTCTGTCGAGGGATCCAACTTAGCCCTCTTCTTTAAAGGTATGTGGTCACAAAATGGACTATCGAAGTTTCAGAAGTGGCTCACCTCCTGTTTCACTCATGTGTAAGCCTTCTTAGGCGTCCTCCAAAATCTTGCAAGGACACCTGTTGGAAAATAGACCGTCGTGTTGCATGCCACTGCCCAAAAAAACATAGGCAGATCCTGATAATGGATCATAGGTCTAGTTGCCTCGATGACGACCATGTTTTTCCTCTCCGCTAGTACATTTTGTTCTAGATTATATGGCATTGTTGGCTCCTCTTAATCTCTACCTCATTGCAAAAATTCTTGAAGTCGTTGGAGGTATACTGACCCCCATTATCTGACCTCAGGATATTGGTCTTCCTCCCTGTCTAGTTTTCCACAAGAACCTTAAATTCTTGAAACTGATTGAAGAACTCATCCCTGGTCTTAAGTAAGTATATCGAAGTCCTCCTAGAGAAATTGTCTATGAATATCACATAATAACAATACCCCATCACAGACTCCACTAACATAGAATCACATACATTTGAATGTATTAGATCCAACACACCCTTAGACATGCTATCATTGTTTGGAAAAGCAACCTTGGCACACTTTCCAAGTGCACATACTATTGAAAAGTGTAACTAGGTTCGGTCTTCATAATGACATGTAATTGTGATTTTTGTAAATGATATAAAGAAGAAAAATAAAATTATTATTATGCTTGCTTCATGGGTTTCATGAACAAGAAATTTTAGTTTTAGATGGTTCCATTGGGAGCCTTAGGATTTGTCAAAGAGTCAATGTCATTTATGGAGAGCCCTTCATGGGCATGTTACAAATGTATACTAGTCTATAGATTTGTCAAATAGCCCTCCAATGACAAGCACAAGTCCTCCTCTTCAAGTCGGCCTCCAAATGAAGTAAATGGGTCATGTCAACTCACCAAAATTAGAGACACATCCCTTCATTGAGGTCATGTCGACTTATATATACAGACAAGCTACTATATATAGGGACCTCAGCCTATTCCACAGTCAAAGAATTTTGGATACATCTCTAAGTTTTTTGGATGGACTGTTGAAGGGACAAGTGCAGATCTTTCTAGGATTTCGGGTGGCCTAATGCAAAAGCAAGCTCGGATATCAGTGCAATGAAAGAAGCTCGGATAGGGTGCAAAACTACAGATATCAGTTCGGTGACTTCTTGCTGTCAAGAAGTGGAATCTACCTTTGAAAATTTGGGTGACAATTACAATGACACAATTCGGTACAACTCAGTGTTCAAAGGAGACTACAATTCAGTGAAGTATCAAATGTGAAACTCTGTCTTGGTACAACAAGGAGAAACTTGATGAGATTACAGTGATCAAGTAATAAAGGCTCGGTGCAATGTTATCAAGGACTCACAAAAGTAAGGTCTCGATTATATGATAGCAAGGAGATCTCAGTGTGAAGATAGTAATAAGATCTCAGTAATGCTAAGAAGGTCGAAGTGGAAGAGGGTATAGGAAGGAGAGTGACTGTCAAGAGAACTTGTGTCTTGGTCTTGGAGTGGTAGATAGGTCAAGGGTTTTGGTCTTGGTATTCGCCAATTGGAATCTCAAAGAGTGAGAGGTTTTGGCCCTGGTTGATAGCCTACATTTTGTGTCTCTTGTCTATTTATGTTCACACATTAGTCACTGTTTGATGAAGAAGAACACTAATAACTTAAGCAACTAGAAGATCCTAATCTAATGAAGTAAAAGGAATTCACAAGAAGTTACTATTGAAGAGAAATCACCTAATGTTAATGCCCTAGATTTCTCAACATGGTATCAGAGCTAAGGTGACAATTAAGGAAGGGCATCTAATCAAAGAGACACTCAAGGATCGGGTTTCAAGGAAGGCATCAAAGCAAGTTGAAGGATATCAAAGTGAAGTCAAGATCTACATCGAAGTATCAAACCCTAGATCAAAGAAGAAATCTACATCAGCAAAAGTTTTGGATCATCATTAAAAGACCACAAAGACCCTTATCAAGTCAAAGAGATCTACAAGCAAGGTAACTCAAAGTATAGATGCCCAAGAAAATCATTTCTAAAATATACATATAGCTTGTGTCTCCAAGATCAAGGGTAGAACCATGTGGCATGTCTCGTCCAAGTTTAAGATCAAATGGCTAGTCTAAATCTCCTCCAAGCGAAGATCAAAATAGCATTACAATTTCGGCAAAAATGTGTTATATTCATGTCGGCTAAATCATTATGTAAGTTAGCCTAAACTCAAGACATGTCGGCCTAATGAACAGCGTTAAGGAGACTATAAATAAGGGTCTCTCCTCTTTCATTTGGACACACACTCAACACATCAATTCGGTCTCTTTCTCACGCGAAGAAGACATTTTAAAGGTGTGAAGTAAGGGTGAAGATCGAGGAGCCGCAGGTCAGCAAGAAGGATGTCAATTTTGTCATCCATTTCCGTAGGGAATTCATCCACACGTGTGAAGCTAGGGCATCATTCTATCTTCCCTCCTTGTCAAGGAACGTATTCGGTCTTGGGTCTATTTGAAGGGCAGATCTGTTCGAAGAAAGGTAACTAGTGGAGCGAAGGGTTACGAGGGCTAGAAGAGCCCTAAACCTCCCACACATGCGATGGTGCAGGTCATCATTAGGGCCGCATTACAGTGCTTGATATTCTTCATGAGAAGGGCTTGATTCAAGGATAAAAGAGCTCGGTTATGAATCAAAGAGAAGATCCAAATATAACAAAGGAAGGAGGAGGCTACAAGTACTTTTAGCTCACCCTCACGTGTGAAAAACAGTGACAGCTTCAGGACTGCAGCTAGGTCAGCTGAACAGGTCAAGTCAAGGAATCACATTATCTTGCCTAACGGGAAGTCTCGAGGACAACAACTTGATAACCGATCTATTCTATACAAGTGAAGATAGGAGGAAGGATTAAAGGAGAAGGAAGTTGATCCTACCATCTACAGTTGCAGATCTGATTCATGGAACCGCAGATCAGAGGACAGCAGTAGCAGAAGGTTCTAGCCTTGATCTTGGAGACACTTTGGTCAAAGGGTCTTTGTATTGGTCTTGGAAATTTTGTCAAGTGAAGTTTCTATAAGAAGCATTACTGCGAGTTTTCCTCTCATTGGTTGGAGAGGTTTTGCCCTGGCTACCGCCTATATCTTGTGTTATTGTTCGTTTGCTTATTATGCATGATAGCCGGTTGATGAAATTAACACATATACATATATGTTAATTCTTGTTTGAATAAGGAAAAGTTAAAATACTTCACAAGCAGTTTTCTAATATCGAGAAATCATTGTTTAATCAAAGCCCTAAATTTCTCAACATGACCTGAGCAAGAGCTGAGCAAGGCGTTGGAGGCATTATCAATCATCTGCATTGTGGAGAAATGTGAAGAACATGTGTAGCTGCTTGCTGGAAATTTGCATCATCAAAGAAATGTTTTCTCATATGGCTACCCATGCATGTGTATGGGTAATAGGGCCTACTCCACTACTTTTTAAGGCTCTAGATCATTCGACCCTCCTTAGGGATATCACTCTTCTAGCTTTAGTGTGTAGTGGATCTTTTGCAATTGTAATCCAATTCATATCGCTCTTTCATTGGTATGGAATTTCAAGCCAATTGTCCTCTTGCCTCATTTGATGATATGGTCTATAAATCTTTAGTAGGTAGTCTATACCTACTCATACTTACCTAGATGGAGCCTTTGTCGCCAATTATATTTTGTACTATATCAAAGGCACTAGACACAGAGGTATATGTTATTAAGTCAATACTCCCTTCCTTCTTCAGGGTTTCTTTAATGCTGTCTGGGCTAGTGATCTCAATGGGCAAACACTTTTTAGGGTATTTAGTTACTCTCATTTGGGCTAGTTTCTTGGTGCTCTAGGAAGTGGCAGATTATGTGTATCTCCTCCGCAAAATTGAATATAGTGTTATTCTTGCTAGGAAGCACCTTGCATGGATGTGGATATTAAAAGGTCCGTACCACTATTTTATCACAATCAAAACACCATTCAATGTGTTCATAGTCTTGTGTAGATCATTAGCAAACCAAGCACATTGGAATTTGGATGCACTACATTTGACAACTCCATTCTGTTAAACATTTTGTGCCAATCTTTATACCTATAGCAGACCAACATGTTGACATGTTCCCAAAAACCTTTGGTAGAAGCCACCTTCACAAACATGCAAATTTGTATTGGTGTGGGGTATTCTCCATTAAGGTGGGATGCTATGTAGTGTCTTTTCTGTGTGGCCTTTTTTAAGGGGAGAGGTTGAAAATGGTGTAATCTTCACTTTCAGTTATGATTTTACCTTATATTGTGTTTGTTGTCGCTTCAGATCGCACTAGTAGCACAAGTTCTGCAGGAGAGTTAGAAAGCCCCCTAGATACAACCTCTGGGTTGATTATACACCAGTGCCTAGGACATCTTAAAGAGAGGAGTGCTTAAGAGATAATTTGTGAGGGGTTTTCAACACTCCAATTGTCACGTAAAAAGGTAATAGGATGGGCTTGGTTCAATAAGCCTTTACTGATGTAGTTTCAAGCCAACACATGGATCCAAATACTGGGGGTATATTGGGGCAATCTCAAAGAGAAATGGCCTCTTCTTATGGTGGCCGACACACAATGAGACAACATAAAACTGAAGTTGTAGAAATGGTGGAGGGGAGGAAAGGAAGGAGGGAAATAAATGCATAGGGCTGTAACAAACAAAATCCTAAGCAACAATGTTTCAGCAAAAATATGGAATTCGATGTATAGGGTCGTAAACAACACAAAATCCTAAGCAAAGATTTTCCAATAGAAATATGGAAGAGGAAGTAGGTGGAGTGATAGAAACAATGGAGTACAAAATAAGGTTTCAGGCCGTAAATAATATGGGTATCATTGTCTGCCAACAACATAAGTAAATCTGAGCTAATCCAGGTACTGCAGGTTAACCAAATACACCAGTAAATCTGTAATTTCTACAGGTACTGTATGCGAGTGAATAACACAAGTAAATCTGGATTATACTACAGCATAAGTAAATCTGTGCTCAAACAGGTACTAAAGGTTAATCCAATAACACAAGTAAATCTGTATTTACTACAGGGACTGTAGGCTGTTGAATAATACAAGTAAATCTGTAATACACACAGGGGTTGTTCTCTATTTAACAGCCAAGATAAATCCATGAATTAGAGAGAAACCAACAGCTCATTACACCATTTCAGAGGAGGAAAAACATATTATGAAATGAGATTACAAAAGGGGAAACATATTGCACATTGATCATGCTTGGAATCACCAGGGGGTGTCATCAATCCAATATGAGTCCAACATACTAGTCCTTAACATTCGGCACAACATCAATCAAGTCCCCCATGAATAAGCAAATAGAACCAAAATGGCAACTCAGAATTTAGACCGCTCGGGTGAGAAATTCGCGAACTAGCCAATCCTTGTTAAAGTGTTGCTTCCCCCTTTTTAGAAGAAGAGGGGGAGCTAGAATTACAGTTTATAAAATATCTCAGCCCAGGGTCAACTATCTGACGGACTCGCTGCCTGGGCTTGCGATGGCACTGTTGCCCAAAAAGATTACAATAAGGATCTGCTCCCTTTCTTGGAAATAAATGGAAATTGTAGAACTAATGAGAAAACTAAAGGATGATGGAGGAAGTGTCCCTTCTGCTATCCCTGTGAATGGCCTCTTGTCAAGCCACTTCTCTGTTATCGTGCACCCCTCTACTGTTTAGTTGGTTCCCTATCGCTTTTGCTTTTATTGCATGAATGACTCATTCTCTTGAGTAGGGGGTGGGTAGACTGTAAATGTCTGTCTCGACAGTCCTTTTGTTGTGCATCAGAGTGGAGTCTCTTGTTGAACCATTAAGTCATTATGAGCCCCCCATACCATCTTTACCGTTGTGCCATGCTTCCTTCAATGCCCTAGCTGCCGACCCATTCGTCTTAAAAGCTTTGTATCATGCTCATGGTTTGCCTGAGGATGCATTTACGATGTAACGGGTAGTCTTTCAGGGCGAGCCTTTATCACTAAAATATCACGAAACAGGGGCATTCTGGTTTCCCCTTAGGCCCCTTTTGGTATAGCCCCCTTTCCGATATTTCCTTCATATGACCAAGGGCTGCGACCAAGTGCTGAGTCCTCGGGCGCTAAGGCCTTCAGGCCTGTGTCTAGGGGCTTGTTTCCTTTGCAGCGCAAAATCCCACAATCTCGGCGGGTTATAGTATTTTGCCTGTGGCGTTTCCCTTTACCCTTGTGATCGCCTATTTGCGGGATCGAGCCCACTAAAGATATCGCAATCACAAGCACGGGGAGGGGGACCTTTTACCTTCCTTCATAGTGTTGGCCGACTGTCTGGATGCAGGAGCTTTATAGGCCCGATCACATAATATGTCGCGTCCAGGAGGATCCCCGCTTATCGCAATCACAGGCCGGGAGAGTCTGAGGTGCAGGAGTGCCTTAGCCTGTGTGATCTATTGAAGTTTCTAAGTATAACGGTTAGAAACCCTCCATGTATTTTTGATTTATTCCTTCCTACTTGTTCTGATTAATTAACAAGTTATTTACCATGTAAATACTGAAAATAAACACAAGTACATGCTCAACACATTACAGATCATCAAATGAAGGAAACCGAAACAAGCACACAAATGACACCATTATTTTTGGACTAATGTCCCCGGAAAAACCCAATGTGGGAAAACCGGTGCAACTATCTGAGAGTTTGATTTATTAAGCAGTTTCAGAATACAATTTGGGTGCCAAATCCGGCTCACCCAACAGAGAAAAATCTCGGCAGTAGTACCTCTCCTTCGGAGACAGATGCTCCGGTTGAAACCTCGGGTAAACACGTCAGCAACTCCTCAGCTCCAATATGCCCCACGAAAAACCCCAGTGTCAGCCTCTAGGGACTGCGTCAGCCTCTTCTGCACTCTGCGTCTGCTTTCCCAGCAGTTTCGGCAGTTCCGGCTGTTCCTGACAGTTCTGGCTTCTGCCCTATGTGTCAGTCCCGGGAATTCCGGTTGTTCTCAGCAGTTATGGCTTCTGCCCTCTGCGTTAGCTTTCCCGGCAGTTCCGGCAGTTCCCGACAGTTCCGGCTTCTGTCCTCTGCATCAGCTTTCCCGGCTGTTCTGACAGTTCCCGACAATTCTCGACACTATCTCTGCCTCTCTACTTCTGTATTCACTGCCCCTCAGCTACAACTCTAGATCACTCTCTCAACTTTCTGAGCAAACCCAGCCCTAGAAAGTTGAAATCTTGATCTCTTGGTGTGTTCTCCAAGTGACCCTCAAGTCTCCTCTTATACTTTTCTCATTGACAAATCAACAGCTGAGATTAAGTCCCTAATCAATGGCTAAGATTAGATCTGGCTTGATCCATGACTTTTGGACCATTCTAACACAATTTTATATTAATTCACATTAATATTTTAATTTCCCTAAGTTTAGACTTAGGGACTCCATTAAAAATATTAGTTATTTTAATATCTTCCAAATTGTTTAGAACTTGCCCAAACCCTTTCTGGGTATTGGAGAACTCATGTGCCTTAGCCTCTCCACCAAATTTTGTGGCTAGAGCACATCCGATGCTACCCCAAATCAACACTTCCTCTTAGCGAGGATTGTGCTCTAGCAATACTCCTTACTGAGTATTACTCTGATCATCCGACATCGGTCCCTGATGCTAGGCCTGCTACCCATCATCTGTACTGCTGCATCTCGTACTGCCACCCATGGCTCTGCCACTGCCACTGCTGCATATGTACGACAACTCCCTCTGCATCCGTGCTGCTGCCCATGGCCTTGCCACTGCCACGGCTGCGTCTACATTGCGTCCCCTCTCATCATGCTGCATCGTTGCGCATAGCACCGCCATTGCTAACTGCTGCACTGCAACTCAGTTACTGAGAAGTAAGTAATTGATCTCCCAACTCTGACATCTCTATCACGCTAGAGACACTCCCAATGCTGAAGCTCCCTCTGTCGTTGACAAGTGCTCCCTCTCTGACCTCTGCGCTGCTGCGATAACTCCCTACATCTATCACCGTTGCACATCTCTCTGTGCCATCCTGCACTGGTGCAACACTCCCGTATCTCTCGCACTGTTGTAGCCCGCTAGCCTCGCGCTGTCTTGGGAATCCTGCATTGTAGCTCTCTCTATCGCTCCATCCTCATTCGTCTCTACCGACATCTGCCAGTCCTGCTACTCCTCTTCGGGGCTCTCGTAGCCAGGTATAATCCAAGAGGTTGGGTACCTCGAGGATCCTGCCCCTCATCTTCTGTAGTCCTCTTGACTACAACTTGATGTCTTCCCACTTTCGCTCAAGTGGTGTGTGTGCACTCATGGCACAATCATCGTCTGTCTCTACTTCCTTCTCTGCCCTTGTTGGTGCTGGTTTGGTCTCAGAAGCCTACCCTTTGCTCTTCTTGCTCGGACACTAGGTCGCATAATGACCCAACTCCCCATAGTGGAAGCATTTGACTTTGGGGAGGTCCTTCTTCTTCCGCTTTTCTTGCTTACCCTCAGATGCTAGGGCAGTATCCATCTCCTCCTTGATTCTGATCCCCTTGCTGCTGCTTCCCGTCTTGGTCACCCTCTTGATCTCTTCTTCGCGAAGAGCCGCTCACATTTCCTCCCAATCTGGAAGGGTCGCCCTGCCCAGTATGCTCTGGACAAACACCTCCCAGTCTTCTGAGACTGCATTCAGGGTTGTTCTCACCATCAACTCTGGATTTGGTGTGGCCCCTACGGAATTCAGCTGATCTGGGATCTCCTTCAATCGACCGAGGAAGGTGTCGATCTGTTCTCCCTTCTGCATCTGGTATGACCGCAATTGATTTTCTAGGAGCATCTTCCTCTGCATGGAAGTATGCTGATACAACTTGGTCAGGGCCTCCCACATCTCCCGTGCCATATTCTTCTTGGCAATATGTGGTACTATATGATCTTTGACCCCGTCAAGAATGATACTCTTGGCGCTCGCCATTGCTTCCTCATACCTGTCATTGTCAGCTGGGTCAACTGCGACCGCTATCGTCTTCAAGGCGAAGTGCTTGACACGATTTCTGTCAAGTACGGGTAAGGTTTTGGCCTTCCAGACTACGAAGTTTGAGACTCCATCTAGTCTGTCCTGGTCTCTTACTCCATGTAGTGCCATTCCACTGCTCTTCTACTTCCCTCCTGGAAGTACTTGATGTGACTCCCTCTGAGCCTCGATTTCCCTCCTGGAAATCCTTCTGCCGATGTCGAGATGCCCCCTACTCTGATTGTCTGTGCAACCACACCACTGATCCAGATTTCTCGGCTAGAAACCCTCGGTAGCAACTCCCTCCTCCTTGGCCTTTCCCTGTTAGGTACTGTTCTGACAATAGTACCCCACCAGCTCCACTTTGCAACTTATCCATAGCCTCCTAAACCCCAGCAATCTGAAGGTGAGAGCTCCTAGGCTCTCTGCAATCCCAGCACCGACAAACTAGCTCCCTATGTCAACTGCGTCAGCGCTTCTGGCCTTTGCGTGGCTCTGCGTGAGCTTGTCTTTGCCTCCCTCAGCCTCTGCGCAGCCTCTTCTTGGCCCGAACTTGATGACGTAGGCACTGCATCACCCCTTCTTTGCTGTTTTGTTGCTAGGAACAACTTCTGTCACTCGGGACAACTGTTTTCTGCTGCTGTTGCTCTGTTCGGTTGATGTCCTCAGTTCTCCTGTGATTTGCAACCATGCCCTGATACCATGTTGAAGTTTCTAAGACTGACAATTAGAAACCCTCCATGTAATTTCTGATTTATTCCTTCCTACTTGTTCTGATTAATTAACAAGTTATTTACCATGTAAATACTAAAAATAAACACAAGTACATGCTCAACACATTATAGATCATCAACTGAAGGAAACAGAAACAAGCACACAAATGACATCGTTATTTTTGGACTAATGTCCCCGGAAAAACATAATGTGGGAAAATCGGTGCAACTATTTGAGGGTTTGATTTATTAAGCAGTTTCAGAATACAATCTGGGTGCCAAATCCGGCTCACCCAACAGAGAAAAATTTCGGCAGTGGTACCTCTTCTTCGGAGACAGATGCTCCGGCTGAAACCCCAGATAAACACTCCGGCAACTCATCAACTCCAATCTGCCCCATGAAAAACCCTAGCGTCAGCCTCTTCTGCCCTTTGAGTCTTCTTTTCTTGGCAGTTCTGACAGTTCTCGACAGTTCCGGTTGTTCCTAGTTTGATTTATTAAGCAGTTTCAGAATACAATTTGGGTGCCAAATCTGGCTCACCCAACAGAGAAAAATCTCATCAGTAGTACCTCTCCTTCGGAGATAGATGCTTCGGCTGAAACCCGGATAAACGTTCTGGCAACTTAGCTCTAATCTGCCCCATGAAAAACCCCAGCGTCAGCCACTAGGGACTGTGCCAACCTCTTCTACCCTCTGCATATGCTTTCCCGGCATTTCTGGCAGTTCCCGGCAGTTCTCGACAGTTGTGGCTTCTGCCCTATGCGTCAGCTTTCCTGGCAATTCCGGCTATTCCCGGTAGTTCTGGCTTCTGCCCTCTGCGTCAGCTTTCCCGACATTTCCAACTTCTGCCCTCTGCTTCAGCTTTCCCAGTTGTTCTGGCAGTTCCCGACACTATCTCTGCCTCTCTGCTTCTGTATTCATTGCTCCTCAGCTGCAACTCTAGATCACTCACTCAACTTTCTCAACAAACGTAGCTCCAGAAAGTCGAAATCTTGATCTCTTGGTGTGTTCTCCAAGTGACCCTCAAGCCTCCTCTTATACTTTTCTCATTGACAAATCAACGACCCAGATTAAGTCTCTAATCAACGGCTAAGATTAGATCTGACTTGATCCATGACTTTTGGACCATTTTAACATAGTTTTATATTAATTCACATTAATATTTTAATTTCATTAAATTTAGACTTAGGAATTCCATTAAAAATATTAATTATTTTAATATCTCCCAAACTGTTTAGAATCAGCCCAAACCCTCTCTACGTATTGGAGATATCATGTGCCTTAGCCTCTCCACCAAATTTTGTGGCTAGAGCACATCCAATGCCAGCCCAAATCAACATGATTGCTGATCTGTGGGGGGCGACGTCATTACTGCCACGTGTCACCCTGTGAGTGGTGACATGTGCCACTTGGAAATGCCCCTATAGGACCCCTGAAAACGCCAAAACTGAGTGACAGGTGTCCCGTATGGCCACATCACCTTCCATAATGCCACATGGATGAGAGAGAAAGGGTTCGCCCGACCTTGGTTTTTTCATGAATTCCTTTGTTAAATAGAATTGGTCCATCCCTGACGATTTAACATTATATCACAAATTGATGATACTGTAAGGTTTTTAAAGTTAGAGCCTCGTCGCCACGCCGATCGCCGATATGTGGGATTTACTGTGAAGTTGTTGGATCACGGCACTGCGGGACTGTGGGGTCACGACATTACGGGATTGCGGGGTTGCGGCAGTACAGGACGACGGGATCACGACGCTGCATGACTGTGGGGTCGCAGGATGACCAATATGTGGGATGCGGGATGGCCGATATGCGATGAGATTAGCTCTCAGACCTCCTATTCGCAATTTTCTTTAAGTCCCTTTTCCTTGTCTTCTGGCTTTCCATGGGTAACTTCAACAAGCCATATCTCATGCTCTAGAAGTCCTTTTTGGACTTCCATATACCGTTGGAAAGCTCTTTTAGAGCACTATGCAGTGGAGAGGGTGCGATTACGCTCTAATGGCTCTTGTGGCTTGGGAAATGGCTTCAACCTTCACTGCTTTTCTGCACATTAGGCATTTGATAACCTTATAAAGCAGTGAGTGACAACAGTGGCTCCAACTGGGGACAGTGCCTTTCTGGCAAGGTGCTGAGAACCTGCAGACCAATATCCTTCACCATTGGGCATGGAGTCAGAAATATAATGGAACTTTGCAACCAAAAAATCTCCATGGGGCTTTCCTCATCCATCTACAATGCAGAAAAATGAATCCTACCAACTGGAAAGTAAATGCTCAGCTAGTGAGCTTATTTATATACATTCCTACTTATGCATAGGGCTCAATTCACCTAAGTGAGTTCAACCCTCCAATGGAGCCAGGCCAGCATTAAACAAGCATGCACCATGAAAAGTCTTGAAATAAAGACCCTGATACATGCTATTGATACAACCTTTGTTGCTAGCTTAAGAATAGGCGCATGTACTCAACCACAAGGGCGTGGAATGGACAAGGAAAGTTTGCTGCTGCCTCTTTTTCATGAGTAGTATGCTGACCAATATCCTCTTGGCCAGGGCAGCCACAAATGCCTTTCAGCTCCTCAGCCTTAAATTTTTCGAGAAAAGCTTGTTGTTGATCATTTGTTACCCGTTTATCAACGGGCCAACCCTATTGGAAATTTGCAGTAGAATCTTCAGTTTCTGAGCTACCAGAGTCAGAGACGGGAGGACCTACTGAAACTTCCCGACAAGGACCTTTCTGCAATAAGTAATCACAGACAGTGCTTGGTCTTTCAACTTCGGGCTTTTCTTGAAAGTTTCGCTGCTGGGAGCCTTCTCCCCACTTGCTGGTAAACGACCCCTTTTTGATCCCAGCAACCATCTCTTCCTCCTCTGATTAATATGAATCGTGCTTTGCAGGAGGGTCTTGGTCTTGTTCTCTAGGCGAAAGATGAGCATTGCAAACTGGAGGCTCTTCGCTGACTTCGTGATGGGCTTCCTCTTCTTGCTCAACTTCCCCTGATTGAGCTTGTGGTGGCTCTGCGTCACTCGACTCTCCATCAGAGTCATATACATCATGAGAAGGAGAAACATCGGGCTCGACTGAATAAGCACTCTGAGAGTTTATTCTCAGCTCGACGATGTTCCCTTCTTCTCTTTCTTACTCATTGGGAAAAGCTTCTTGATGTGAGTAGGTATCTTCTTGGAATGAATTCTCACACACATCTTCAGCAGGGTCACTAACCTCGGGAATGTCTATATCATTAAAATATGCGCAACAATCTTCAAATAGAGCATTCAGTGGATAAAATCTTTTGAAATATTGATAGAATGCTGTATGAAAACATTTCAAGGAAGATATGTTGCCACGAGGTATCGTTTTAAACCAAACTCTAGCATCCTCCTCTAAAGAATACATGAACAATTTCATTTGTACATCTTCAAGAAAAATACATTGTTGTTCCATGCATTCATGAAATTCTTTGAGGTGCTGGTCAGGCCTTCTATCTGTGCTCCCACTGAATCTAGGCAAATAGGTATACCATTCATGAAATGAAGGGACATGATTTGGATAACCAATGATAGAAGAAAAATCCAGTGGGGCAAATTTGTTGCCCAGAAATGCAGGAAGGGACATCTCGAAAACCTCCCTATATGAGTGATTTCAGTTTCAAAAGTAGGGAAAGTTTTCCGCTGTTGTAGCATTAGGGTGAGTATGGGGCCGCTTGAAAGCCAGGATGATCAAACAAAGATATGGACAGTGGAGTCGCCAGGATGTTTACCATAAAATTGACAGTGGAGTCGTCAAGGTGAGAGATCTTCAACCCACACTTCCCTTGCTCACCTAACAGAGGAAATGTAAAATTTCGTCGTACCTAGGGAAAAATATTCTAATCCGTTCCCCGACAACGACGCTAGAAAGATGTTGTCGCTTCAGATCGCACCAGCAGCACAAGTGCTGCAGGAGAGATAGAAAGCCCCCTAGAGACATCGTTTGGGTTGATTGTAGATCAGTGCCTAGGACATCTTAAAGAGAGGAGTGGTTAAGAGATAATCTGTGAGGGGTTTTCAGCACTCCATTTGTCACATAAAAAGGTAATAGGATAGGCTTGGTTCAAGAAGCCTTCACTGAGGTAGTTTCAAGCCAACACATGTATCCAAATGCTGGGGGTATATTGGGGCAATCTCAAAGAGAAATGGCCTCTTCTTATGGTGGCCGAAACACAACAATGGGACAGCTTAAAACTGAAGTTGTAGAAATGGTGGAGGGGAGGAAAGGAAGGAGGCAAATAGATGCATAGGGATGTAACAAACATAATCCTAAGCATCAATGTTCCAGCGGAAATACGGAATTCAATGTATAGGGCTGTAAACAACACAAAATCCTAAGCAAAGATTTTCCAATAGAAACATGGAAGAGGAAGGAGGTGGAGTAATAGAAACAGTGGAGCACAAAAGAAGGTTTCAGGCCCAATATAATATGGGTATCATTGTCTGCCAACAGCATAAGTAAATCTGAGCTAACCTAGGTATTGCAGGTTAACCAAATACACCAGTAAATCTGTAATTTCTACAGGAACTGTATGCTAGTGAATAACACAAGTAAATCTTGATTATACTACAACATAAGTAAATCTATGCTCAAATAGGTACTGCAGGTTAATCCAATAACACAAGTAAATCTGTATTTACTACATGTATTGTAGGCTATTGAATGACACAAGTAAATTTGTAATACATAGGTGTTGTTCTCTATTTAACAACCAAGATAAATCCATGAATCAGAGAAACCAACAGCTCATTACACCATTTCAGAGGAGGAAAAACATATTATGAAATGAGATTACAGAAGGGAAAACATACTGCACATTGATCATGCTTGGAATCACCAGGGGGTGTCATTAATCCAATATAGGTCCAACATACCAGTCCTTAACATTCGGCACAATATCAGTCAAGTCCCCCATGAATAAGCAAATAGAACCAAAATGGCATCTCATAATTTAGATCGCTTGGGTGAGAAATTCCGAAACCAACCAATCCCTGTTAAAGTGTTGCTTCCCCCTTTTTATAAGAAGAGCAGGAGCTGGAATTACAGTTTATAAAATATCTCAGCCCAAGGCAAGCTGTCCGACTGACTAGCTGCCTGGACTTGCGATGGCACTGTTGCCCAAAAAGATTACAATAGGGATCTCCTCCCTTTCTTGGAAATAAATGGAAATTGCAGAACTAATGAGAAAACTAGAGGATTATGGAGGAAGTGTCCCTTCTGCTGTCCCTGTGAATGGCCTGGTCAAGCCACTTCTCTATTATCGTGCGCCCCTCTGCTGTTTAGCTAGTTCCCTGTCGCTTCTGCCTTTACTGCATGAATGACTCATTCTCTGGAGTAGGGAGTTGGTAGACTGTAAATGTTTGTCTCGACAGTCCTTTCACTGTGCGTCTAAGTGGAGTCCTGTGCTGAACCATTAAGTCATTACGGAGCCCCCCCATAGAGGCTTCATCGCTACGCCATGCTTCCTTCAATGCCCCAACTGTTGACCCATCCGCCTTTAAAAGCTCTGTATCATGCTCATGGTCTACTTGGGGATGCATTTATGATGTATCAGGAAGTCTTTCGGGGCAGGCCTTTATCATTGAAATATCACGAAACAGGCGCGTTCTGATTTTCCCGTAGGCCCCTTTTGGTATAGCCCCCTTTCTGCTATTTCCTTCATATGACTAGGGGATGCAACCAAGTGTCGAGTCCTCGGGCGCTAAGGCCTTCAGGCCTGTGTCTAGGGGCTTGTTTCCTTTGTAGCGCAAAATCCCGCAATCCTGGCGGGTTATAGTGTTTTGCCTGTGGTGTTTCCTTTTACCCTTGCGATCACAGATATGCAGGATCGGGCCCACCAAAGATATTGTAATTGCAACCATGAGGAGGGGGACCTTTTACCTTCCTTCACAACGCTGGCTGACTGTTTGGACGCGGGAGCTTTATAGGCCCAATCACATAATATATCGCATCCGGGAGGATCCCCACTTATCACAATCGCAGGCCGAGAGAGATTGAGGTGCAGGAGTGCCTTAGCCTGTGTGATCACCGATCTGCCGGGGGTGACGTCATTACTGCCATGTTTCACCCTGTGAGTGGTGACACATGTCACCCAAAAATGCCCCTATAGGACCCTTGAAAATGCTGAAACTGAGTGACACGTGTCCCTGTATGGCCACGTCACCTTCCGTACTGCCATTGGCCCCTCCCTGGTGATTTAACATTGTATCGCAAATCGGCGATACTACAAGGTTTTTAAAGTTAGAACCCCTCCGCCATGCCAATCACCGATATACGGGATTTACTGTGAAGTTGCGGCATCACGGCAATGCGAAGTTGCTATGCGACACTGCGGGGTCGCGAGACTGCGGGATTGCGACACTACGGGGTCGCAGGATGGCCGATATGCGATGAGATTAGCTCCCGGACCTCCTATTCACGATTTTCTTTAAGTCTCTTCTCTTTGTCTTCTGGCTTTCCATGGGTGACTTCAACAGGCCATATCTCATGCTCATGAAGTCCCTTTATGGACTTCCATATACCGTTGGAAAGCTCTTTTAGAGCACTATGCAGTGGAGAGAGTCCGATTAAGCTCTGATAGCTCATGTGGCTTGGGAAGTGGCTTCAACCTTCACTGCTTTTTTGCACACTGGGCATTTGATAACCTTATAAAGCAGTGAGTGACAACAATGTCATTATTATATTTGTAGATTTTGCTAAGGATCACCTTGTACACAAGCTCAAAACCCTTATTGTGGGAGGTGCCTTATCTTTGAGTTGGGCATTTCTATGCCCACTCTCATTTGTATTATCATCTTCCAGTGATTCATTTATTCTTAATTAAATGATTTTCCTAAAGGCATCATTAGGTGTCGTGCTCCCTCTTGTGTTTGCATCTCTCGCCCTCTCTCTAGGGCACTTGCTTTTTGGATTATTTTTGTCTCTCGGGTTGTTGTCCTTTTCGCTGATTTCTCTTGAATGGTGTACTCTCCTAGTGCCCATTTATTTTTTACTTTATTGCAAAATTAGGTTTTATGTTGGTTCTGTTTGATTCACTCGTGAATCTTGACACCTTGATATTGGGATTTGTGTAGCTTGTGATATCAGATGAATATTTTGGGTTTGATAGTCTCAATTCATACAGCTTAAACATTATTAATCACGATACTCTCTGGGGTTGATTTCCCCTCAAACCTTTTCAAGCCCAATAGTGTGAGAGGCAAGCTCAGTGTCAATAGCATTCATCAAGTTTCAAATAATAAAAGGTACAAAATATAAAAATAAAATACATGTTTAATTTGGTTGGGAAGTTAGCTTCCTTGAGAAGCTCCAATTTCGTCAACTATCATTAAATAGTTTGGAATACATGACAGTTTGTGATTAACATCAATATCTTCTTTTGTTAAAATTGGCAACTAGGGCCAAACTCCATGTGGGTCACCTTATTTATGGCAATTGATATTTTTCCTAGATTCCTCTTGTCAAGAGGTGTAGGATTGATCTAAAGATCATCCGATTCCAACAAGTATTTTTGGTGATATGAATTTATTTGTATTTAGTATTTACTTGACAAATTGTCAAAGTTGGCCAGCAGTTAAATGTGTGGCACACATGCCCAGTGAATCATATAAATACAAGAGAGGTTGATTCATTTTCTCATCATCTCATCTCACTCATTCTTCCCTCTCTCTCCTTAGCTTTGGGTTATACAAAGAGCAACTCACACGTTGGAAGGAGGATGCAGAAGCTACTGAAGGTCTCTTTGACCTGCATTGACCAAGCGTTGACTCATCAAGGGTGCGGTTTTGGTGTGGTTGCCTCTCCTAGGTAGGGCGCAGATTTTGGCACAAAAATCGAGGCAATCCGTCCACAGGTTTGACCAGCGTTGACTACCCTAGTTTTGGTAGCAAGTTGACTTCAGTCAACAACAGTTTGACTGTGTTTTTGGGGTTGTTTCTTCAGGTTGTTCGAGGGCTAGTTGACCAGAAATTGACCAAGCATATTGGATGTCAATTTCAACTTGTTTGACCAAGTTTGAATTTGCTGATCTAGGGTTTGCTGCTGCTGATATAAAATTATAGAATACTAATTTTGTACTATTTCTCTTTGCTGAACTATTGAAGATAGAAGAAGATTTGATCAAAGGGTTTCCCCACATTGGGGTTTGTCCCTGGCTAGCCGCCACATCTTGTGTCTCTTGTCTTGGCTTGTTTTTTGTTGATCGTTTAATGTTCTATTTACACTTTACTTAATGTATATGTGATTGCTAATCCGTGGCTAATAAGAAGAAAAGAAGTAAACTGCTCTAAGCATAGAACATACCATAACTTAGCATGGTATTGGAGCTGAGGTGAAGACAAATCCCAAGCAAGAGCAAGAGCAAGAGCAATCACTGAAGAGAAGGTTGGCAAGGATATCCTGAAAACTTCATTGGGTCCTCAACACTCTTCCCCGCCGAAGACAAGCTCCGTGAGAAGTCTGACTATCACGGATGGAAGATGTCTCTCGATCCGACTTTAGAAGATCATGAAGTGTTGGACCTGTGAGAGGCAATACTGTTGCGCCTCCATCAAATGCATCCGCTACTGCGAAAAGCAAGTGGTCCAAGGGAGAAGTCAAAGCAAGGAAGATCATCCGGGACTCTATCGACAAGCGCCTGGTGGCCTATGTTTTCGAGCTGACAACCTCCAAGGAAATATACGATAGACTAGTGAGTTTATTTAAAGTTAATGATGCAAATCAAGTTCTATTCCTTAGAAATAAGCTGAAGGAAATTAAGAAGGGCAAAGATGAGAGTATGCAAGCATATTTATTAGGGATCACCGAGATCAAGAATGATCTCCTATCTATTGGGGAAGTAGTTCCTGACAGGGAAATGACTATCACAACTCTTGGAGGACTACCACCTAAATGGTATATATTTAGGACTACTCTTCTCAACAATAATGTCATCCCAGGATTTGAGGCTAAATCCAAAGGAAAGGCTGGAACAAAGGGTGGAAGAAAAGCTCGATGTTACAATTGCAACAAAATGGGCCACTATTCGAGGGAGTGCCCTGATAAAAGGGACTCACACCATGACGATGACCAAAATCACTCTCAAGGCAATCAAAGGAATGGCAGGTCCAATGGCAGAGGTAAAAGAAATTTCAGAAATCAAGGAAGAGGACAACCCTTCAAGAAGGCAAGAAACTCCAGTTATGAATCTAATGTTGTTAACAATAAGCAAGATGAATATTGTCTACCAGCGGCCCTTTCTACTACTGCTCCCTCGGACTCGCTGGGAAATTGGCTTATTGATAGTGGTGCCTCAAGGCACTTCACTGGCTACAAAGAAGCTCTCTCCATTCTGATAGAAAAGGAGACCAACTTGGAAATTGTTCTTGGGGACAATGCAAAATATCTCGTGAAAGGCGTAGGGAATGACACTCTTCAATTGAATCTGGGTAATACAATTCATTTGCAAAAAGAACTGTATGTTCCTGATCTCAAAAAGAACTTGGTGTCCTTTTCGGCAATGGAGGACAAAGGCTACAAGGTAACCTTCATTGATGGCAAGGTATGTGTATGGAAAAAGAATTTTAAGGAAGCTTTCACTCTCAGGTTTCGAGTCGATTCATTATATCAGGTCAGAGGAAGTTTGCTGGGGGTCATGGCTTGTGACACATCACTTCAGTCCGAACTATGGCATCAGAGGTTTTCTCACCTTCATTATAAAGCTCTACCTAATACAAGACAAATGGTGACAAGGATGCCCGAGTTCCAAGTAGAGCAAGAAGGTGTATGTCTTGGATGTGTCGAAGGGAAGCTCAAAAGGGGACCATTCCCCTCAAGCCAAAGCAAGACCTTCGATATATTGCAGTTGTTTTGCTCAGACATATCTGGTATGATACTTGTGAACTCTTTGGGAGGATATTTATATTACCTCACTTTTATAGATGATTATTCTCGTAAGACCTGGATATACTTCTTGAAAAAGAAGGATGAAGTGTTCACTTGGTTTCATCACTTCAAAGCCTTGATCGAGAATCAAACCGAAAAGAAAATCAAGATCTTAAGGACTGATAATGGGATTGAGTATGAATCCAATGAGTTCCATGACTTTTGCAAAGAGACTGGCATTAAGAGGGAGACTACAACATGATATACTCCTGAGCAGAATGGTGTGGCAGAAAGGAAGAATCGTACGATTGTGGAAGTTGTCCGTGCTATGCTCCATGATCAAAGACTTCCGAAGTTTCTATGGGTCGAAGCTGTGCATACCGCCGTATATGTGCAAAACCGATGTCCTCATCAAGCATTGGGTTCCAAGACTCCAGAAGAGATGTTCACTCGTAAGAAACCTGACGTATCTCATTTTAGAATTTGTGGAAGTCCGGTCTATTTTCATGTGCCAAAGGAGAAGAGGAATAAATTGGGTGCATCTGGAAAGAAAGGAATCTTCGTGGGCTATAGCAAAAACACTAAGGGCGTAGAATCTATGTGGCTGGTCAAAGGGAAAATGAGATTAGCCATGATGTCACCTTTGACGAAGATATGGCTCTTAGTAAAGTTGACAATCTTCCTACTCAAAGGGGATGAGACGATGCTCGATGTGGAAGAACCTATGGATTCTATTGAGCCTTCCTCTTCTAGGAAGAGGCCTTCATGGCTTAGGGGGACACTTGATGATGCTGAAGGGCACATTGCACCAAGGGGAACCTTCCGGGAAAGTAAGAAGCTGGCCAGGTATCAGGGATACTTGACCATCATGAGCACGATCATCCAAAATGAGCCTTCATCATTCGTAGACGTTGTCAAGCATCAAGTATGGAAGGGTGCTATGATTGAGGAATATGAGTCCATCTTGAAAAACGATGTCTCGGATGTGGTCCCCAGACCTCAGGACAAAGCCGTTGTCACTTCGAAATGGCTTTACAAGATAAAGCATGCAGTTGATGGAAATGCGGAAAAGGATAAGGCTCCTTTTGTCGCTCGTGGTTTCTCTCAGAAAGAAGGCATAGACTATCATGAGATATTTGCACCTGTTGCCCGATATACCACCATCCGCTCAATCATATCTCTTGCTGCTTCGCAAGGATGGAACCTACATCAGATGGATGTGAAGACCGTGTTCTTGCATGGTTCGATCAAAGAGGAGGTCTATGCGGAGCAACCCGAAGGATTTGAGATTCATGATCGAGAATCTCATGTGTGCAGGTTGAAGAAGGCCCTCGATGGGCTGAAGCAAGCACCCTGAGTGTGGTATGAGAGTGTTATGGATATAATTCATAACAAGTAGATAAATAAAATAAATATAAATATTAAATATTATTTAGGTTAAATAGTCATTAAATTAAGTGAAAAGGCATGTCTTTTAGACATGCCCATTCACAAAAGGTCACCTGCTGAGGTATAAAGGCAGGGCCTCATTGTAACATTTAGATCATCATATATCATCTTATACAATTATATATATTAATAAATTATTATTAAATACATTCAAGTCTACAATCTATCAGTCTTTCGTGTTTCAGTGTAAGTTTTTATGCTTTAGTGGTATCAGAGCCATGGCACATGATATAATCACTCGGGCCTTTGAACATAGTTCGTTGCACAATGTGCCATTATGTTCACATCCTGATTACATTGAACAATTTAGTATTCAAGAAGCATTTCAACGATTAGAAAAATCATTTACAGAAGTTAAAGAATGTCGAAAGGAAGTTGATGATCTAGATGAGGATTCAAATAAAGTTGATATTGATGAGAATGAGGATTATCTAGACCAAGATAAGGTTTCTGATTAAGCTGATATAGATCAAGAAGATTATAATGTTGAAAATCCAAATGAAGTTGATCTTGATGTGGATGAGAATGATGATTCAGATGTAGCGTTGGCTATAAAGAGAAATTTATTGCTTGAAGGACAGGATGGAGAAGATGATGTAGAACTTCAGAAGATAGACAAAGACCATGCAAAACTGGCCCAAATGAATTTCTCAATATTGAAGTGAGAAGCTACAACCCTTTTTGAAGTGATCACAAAGGATGCAACCCAAGGAAGCGAGTTTCAAGGCATGGGAGAAGAACCCTGTGCGAGTTCCACTGGCGCTCTGAGCCGCAACATAGAAGAAGTGCTTGCAGACTATGACGGTTGCCGAAAAGGAATTCTGAACACTCTGCTCCACAATAAGGACAACATCTTTCAACAATGTTGGCCGAACCTTGGAAGCCTGCTGTGCCTCTATGCATTTCCAGACCAATCATGGAAACTTGTCCGCTCGGAGGACTGGAGGGGGATGATGATAAGCTCCCATCCCTATGCTCGGCATCAACATCGCGAGGGATAAGATGTCGCAGGAGGAGTGGCTGACCCTAGTCACCATTTACTATGATTCTTGGCTTGTCGTTGTCGCCGATTATCTCGCCATCATCAGCGGATTCCATGAAAATGACACCAAACGGCTTTTGCAAATGATCAATGGCGTTTCAACGGTGGTTGAGACTCTTACGGTGATGCACAGGGCCGTAATAACTTCTACAGGGTAGTGGCAGCGGCGGCTGGCAGCCAAATCCGAGGCGTCATTGTCTGTGGGCATGGAAATATCCATACCATAATTGAAGCTGGAGAGGAAGAGAAGTGGATTGATCAACGCAGTAGTGCAAGCAGCAACAATTGTAGATGCAGTAGTATTAGTTGTGGGTCTTGATCAATTAACTCTTTTCTGCGACAATGGCACGGACGGGCATGTCATGTCTGGTCTGAGTTGCCGGTCTCACATTGCCCAGGTCACTCACATTTCGCAAGAACGAGATCAGCTTCAGCAACTCGCAATCCGATTCATCCCTTTCGAAAGCTTGATCTCAATGGAGTTGGACGGATATTGCTCGCACATAGACTTCAAGTCATTGATGAGCACCACATTCTTCATATCTAGTTCAACGATGCCAACACTGCGTTCTCGATCAGTGTTGCCCTTGTCCGGACCTGTTTCGGCCTGTCCCGAGGCTCCAACGACATCAGTTCAAACGACGACTCTATTCACATCGGGCACCAAAAGACTTCAGTCAATCGACGCAATTATGCAAAACCCTCCGATGCATTTTTTCAGCCAAACGTTGCAACCGGTCTCAGTCAACCGTCGTACGTCGTACCTCATCAGAAATAAAAAACGAAACTACATATATATAGATCTCTTAACAAGAAAAAAACAAAACTATATATATATGTATATATATATATATATAATATTAGAATTTAATCATATAATTATATGTTATATATATTAAATATAGTTTTTAATTAATTAAAAAAATAAAAAATCCAAGGAATGTTACTGACGAGCTATAAGACGCCAGATTATATATGTCGAGATGACAGACACTAGTTGAAGAAAACCCCCAGTGTTAAAGCTTTGAGGACAAAGCTTCCGAAGGAAGAGGCTATGTTATGAATATAATTCATAACAATTAGATAAATAAAATAAATATAAATATTAAATAATTAAATATTATTTAGGTTAAATAGTCATTAAATTAAGTGAAAAGGCTTGTCTAAAAGACATGCCCATTCACGAAAGGTTACCTGCTGAGGTATAAAAGCAGGGCCTCATTGTAACATTTAGATCATCATATATCATCTTATACAATTATATATATTAATAAATTATTATTAAATACCTGTGTATATTTTTACATTCAAGTCTACAATCTATCAACCTTTCGTGTTTCAGTGTAATTTTTTATGTTTCCGAGAGGATTGATAGCTACTTGATGAAGTTGGGATTCATTAGGAGTGAAGCCGACCCTAACCTTTACTTTAAGGTTGAAGATGACAATCCTCTCATACTGGTGTTGTACATTGACGACCTCTTTCTAACAGGTGCAGACCCTCTCATTCACAAATGTAAGAGGGAGTTGGCTTTTGAATTTGAGATGAAGGACCTAGGACTGATTCACTATTTCCTAGGACCAGAAGTCTGGCAGAAGCTAGGGGAGATTTTCGTATCTAAAGGAAAATATGTGGTGAAGATATTAGAGAGATTCGGTATGGTGGACTGCAAGCCCGTGGCTACCTCGATGGAGCTTGACTTCAAGAAGTTAAGCGGTAGTGCTGCTGGACCCGTTTTACGAAATGCTACCGAGTATCGTCAACTCATCAGAGCTTTGATGTTCTTGGTGAACTCTCGTCTGGATATATGTTTTGCTGTCAACACGTTGAGTCATTGAGCCTCACCACTCACATTGGTTTGGTGCCAAGAATCTGTTGAGATATCTTCGTGGCACAATCACTCATGGGTTGAGATACACTGTTGGAGATGTGAGACTACATGGATATACCAATGCTGATTGGGCAGGCAGTGTGGTGGACCGAAAGAGCACTTCTGGGTGTTGTTTCTCTTTGGGATCTGCCTCGATATCTTGGATGAGCAGGAAGCAAAAGTCGGTGGCGTTAAGCACTGCCGAGGCAAAGTACATCGCTGCTAGTATGGCCTCTTGTGAGGCGGTCTAGTTGCGAAAGCTTTTTAGTGAGCTGTTTGGATTTGCATTGGATACTACCGTGATCCTGTGTGACAACCCGAGCGAGATTCCTTTATCAGAGAATCTCGTATTTCATGATCGCTCCAAGCATATCGATATCAGGTACCACTATATTTGGGATATGGTGCAGCGGGGAGCAATAAGGCTTCAACATATCGGTACAGATGAACAAGTCGCTGACATTTTGACGAAGCCCCTAGGAAAGGTCAAATTCTTGACTTTCTGAGAATGACTTGGTGTCGTTCAGAGACCCTTGTATGAGGAGTATGATGTTTTGAGCTCTGGGAGCTCCAGGGGGGCGCGGGGTACTTCTTGGAGTGACATGCGACCACAGGGCGACTCACCATCCCCTGGTGGTGCACTATGTATAGTGTGAAAGGTTCAACCTTCCCTTGTGACACCTCGTGGCGACTGTGAAACAGTATGATTAGTTCTCCTGTGGGCCAGAATGATTAGTTCTCTTGTGGGCCAGGATGATTATTTCTCCGTGGCGACTGTGGAACAGGATGATTAGTTCTCTTGTGGGCCAGGATGATTAGTTCTCCGTAGTGACTGTACAATAGGATGATTAATTCTCGTGGGCCAGGATGATTAGTTCTGTTGTGGCGACTATTGGACAAGATGATTCGTTCTCCTGTGGACAGGATGATTAGTTCTCTTGTCGAGGCATCCTACCCATGCAGTCTGGGACTCATGGGAAGTACTTCTCATCTGATCAATGAGTAGGGAAATGGGGTTAGGGACCATTAGTAGTACTATCGATGGACACATCGTTGTATCTACCGTACTCCCTATGCTAGGATGACCTCCATTGATCTGGGATCAGTGAGAGTGGTATGATACACTATGAGACTGACTTCGGGTCAGTGGAGGATGGTATGATACATCCTCGATCATTTCTTCTTCTTCATAGTTCGAGCAGAGCAGGGCCAAGCAGTGCAGGGCAATGAATTTGATGGTTGGGATAGTAGCGACGGTCATACGAATTGCAGATAGAGTTCTCCCTAGTTAAGAGGGAGTGTTAAAATTGGCAGCTAGGGCCAAACTCCATGTGGGTCACTTCATTTATGGCAGCTGATATTTTTCTTAGATTCCTCTTGTTGAGAGGTGTAGGATTGATCTAAAGATCATCTGATTCCGACAAGTATTTTTGGAGATATGAATTTATTTGTATTTACTTGACAAATTGTCAAAGTCGGCCAGCAGTTAAATGTGTGGCACACATGCCCAGTGAATCATATAAATACAAGAGAGGTTGATTCATTTTCTCATCATCTCATCTCACTCATTCTTCCCTCTCTCTCCTTAGCTTTGGGTTATACAAGGAGCAACTCACACGTGGGAAGGAGGACGCATTAGGGCAAGGAGGACGCTGAAAGGAGGACGTAGAAGCTGCTGAAGGTCTCTTTGACCTGCGTTGACCAAGCGTTGACTAATCAAGGGGGCGGTTTTGGTGTCACTGCCTCTCCTAGGCATACTGCAGATTTTGGCACAAAAATTGAGGCAATCCGTCATCAGGTTTGACCAGCGTTGACTATCCTAGTTTTGGGCAGCAGGTTGACTTCAGCCAACAGCAGTTTGACTATGTTTTTGGGGCTGTTCAAGGGCCGTTTCTTCAGGCTGTTCGAGGGCTAGCTGACCAGAAATTGACCAAGCATATTGGAGGTCAATTTCAACTCGTTTGACCAAGTTTGAATTTTCTGATCTAGTGTTTGCCGCTGCTGATATAAAATTACAGAATTATGATTTTGTACTATTTCTCTCTGCTAAACTATTGAAGATAAAAGAAGATTTGATCAAAGGGTTTCCC
>APFE031530207.1:5691-43296 GCA_000404065.3 Pinus taeda | reverse complement strand
TATATAAATTGATTTTTTTTCATGAGTCAAAATGCTTCAATTAATTCGTCCAAATATTATACCATCACTACCCATCATTCATAATTATTACATCCTCATTCCTACCAGATTTCTTGGCCAAAAGAGAAGCACAAAAATTGATTACAAAGTGTCAAAATCTACTAAGAACGTAAAAACAGAAAGACCAAAATGCCCAAAAATCCCCTAAGATGAAGATCAAACCAACAAACATCATGAAGTAAGATTGTTTTTCAGAATTGGATTACCTAGGTTGTTACCAGGTGGATATCGAGACTTGGGTTCAACACGGACATGGAATTCCAAATGAGTCAGCGTCGCCTCCATGCATTCCACTCACTTAAACAGTCTCCTATGGCAATGTGATCTATCTGGATATTGGTGGCCACTCCCCTATTACACTTGGATCCCCAACATTGTTTCCTTTCAGTTTCTTATTTTCTAGCACAGCTTCCTATTTTGTTAGTTTTCTATTTTTGGGTCCTGAATTTTTGGAGTTGTTTTGAGGCCCTAAACGATGTTTTTTGAAAAAATGGGAAAATGTGAGAATTTGCCCAATATTTGTATTCAAATGTTGTTTTCCTCATATAGACATTTCTAACGGGCTATCGTGCATGCCAAATGGGGATCATATGCCAAAGTTACGACCTGGAGAAGTTAATGTTCCAACTAATCTCATCAGGGCCCATACCTTTAGATGATTCATCTCCTAGGGTTAGGTTTTTGGATGATTAGGGTTTATTCATGATAAAAAGGCCTTTGAACCTTATTGTAACACAATTCAGAATGTATGTAGCTATCACATCTCTTCTCGGAGATAAGTTACCATCGCCCGACCTAGTTAATTTCCATTATGCATGTAAATAATTTTCAACATTTTGTTATTTATTAATTGAAGTTATGTTTCGTTGTATCTATATGTTTCTATGTGAATATATATTTCATTTTGTTCCTTCATAAATTTGGATCAGTGGTATCAAAGCAGTTTGCTCTTTCTTTGTTTTTCTGTGCATCTCTCCAACAAGGTCGAGGTATAAGGAGTTGGCACTTGAACTATTTTATCCTTTTGCAAGATTGCCCTCATCGACCCCAACGAACTCCCATGATGGAAGAAAAGAAAGACAAGGGAGTAGGAGATCCTTTCAAGTTGTTTCTTGAAGAATCCCTCGAGCAACATAGGAACAAGATCATAGATAATTTTCAACATTTTTTTATTTATTAATTGAAGTTATGTTTCGTTGTATCTCTATCTTTATATGTAAATATATATTTCATTTCGTTCCTTCATAAATTTAGATCAGTGGTATCAAAGCAGTATGTTCTTTCTCTGTTTTTCTGTGCATCTATCCAACAAGGTCGAGGTATAAGGAGTTGGCACTTGAACTGGTCGATCCTTTGCAAGGCTGACCTCATCAACCCCGACGACCTCCCGTGGTGGAAGAAAATAAATACGAGGGAGCAAGAGATCCTTTCAAGTTATTTCTCGAAGAATCCCTCGAGCAACATAGGAACAAGATAATAGATAATTTTTCCTGGATCCTTCGACGGATACAAGTGGGGAAAGCATCTTGCTCAAGTGGTCACTTCAGAGGCACTGCTCCCTTCAAGGTACAAGTTAACTTTGAAATTCCTATATTTTAAGGCTAGATAGACACAAATGCTATAGATATATGGTTAAATCTGTTGGAAGGATATTTTCAGACCATAATTTTTTTGATAGGGAAAATATTACTTTTGCACTCCTCAAGGTCACCCCCTCATGTGAATAACAAATGGGAAACTTACTGTGAGAAAAAGGAAGAGGAGGAATCCTCACTATTTTTAGCCGCACCCTCTTGGAATTCTTTATGATATGTTGTCAAGAAATAGTATGACCGTATTGGGAGATATGAAGACAAGTACATAAAATGGACCATACTGTGGGAGGAAGGGACCAAGAAGTGTTGGAGTTCACAAATATTTTTCATACCCTATGCACGAAGTTGGGTATCAAGGAATTTGAGTCGCATCTAGTGCCCAAGTACGGTGGTTGTCTACACAAATACATCTGGAGTACGATGGTTGTCTGCATAAATACATCCAGGCAGAAATAGAGTTTCTGGATATCTCCTATCTTGGTGCAGTGTATCAATATGCTATGAAGATACAAAAAAAAAAACGAGACTTTGGATCTGTGAATCCGAAGTAAGGCAAAGGCACCTCAAATTTGTAGAACAAAGGACAAAGCCAACATAGAATGACTGAGGACATCCCATCGAATCTATAAGAAAATAATAGCACTAGGAAGATGAAGAAAGACATAGGAAAGTGGTGTGAGTTCCACAAGAGGCTCCAAGCAATCACTGGTGGTTGAGCTAAAAAAATTAGAGTTAGATGCATGTTTTGACTCTCATCCAGAACTCAACAAGGGGGAAAATATCATTGATGCAGAACTTAGTGCAACTATTTCCACCACCAAAGTCAAGAATATTGATCTGGAGATCCAGAGGACGGTGAGAATCTCTTCCACTCACATATGTGGGTGAAGGGCTCTTCGTTGTATTTCATTGTCAATAGTGGGAGCCAAAAGAACCTCATCTCTCCAGAGGCCGTTAAGTGGTTCGGTCTGCCAACAACACCATGCATGCAGCCATACAACATCAAGTTGCTCAACCAAGGGCTAGATCTCCACATTAGCCAACTATGTCACCTTCCCTACAACATCAAGTCTCTCACAGATGAGGTATTGTGTAATGTTTCTCACCTTGAAGTTTGTGATGTTTTATTAGGCCAACCGTATTTGTCAAAGTGGCATGTTGTGTGTGAGTCCAGACGTTGTAATATTATTATTTCTTTGGGCACAAAACTATACAGGATACCAAAAATAACCCTCCCTACCTCCATTTCTTTGGTCTCTGCTAAGCAATGTTGTAAGATCATCTCCCAAACCAAGAAATTTATTTTATTTTTTATTCGCTCTCAAAGTGAGGGGGAAATCATGGTCACATCCATGGGGCCCACAAAAGGTTCCTCCATGTAGTAGAAGTGAGTTGATAAGTTTGTGGAAGAGTATCAAGACATCTCCTCACCCACATGGGTACCCCTACACTATCAGGTCAAGCATTTGATAGATCTTACTTCTGTTGATTTTCAAATGCATGTGATAATCTAGGTTAGTGTCTTAAAATATCTAACATAACCAACTAAAATGCCTCAACTTTTCCTACTTTGCACGTCGAAAAAGTACACATCAGTGAATCAACTAGCGTGCATGACAATTTTTAAAAAATTTCAACCCATCTTTGTTATATTAACGAACTGATAATACAATTGTCTAGGGCTCTCGTACCAAGGATAATGACCCTCATACATCCACTGATACATGTAAATACAAGAACAAGATACATTGATTGTCTAGATGTGTAGAGATCAATCACACCTTCCTTGATTTTACCATTAACGGTCCTTCAGCTTCGATCAGCAGCAACTCCATCCTTCCTCTTTCACTGAACCAGCTCCATTAGGTCACTAAACATGACTCTGATTGCTCTCTTTCTTATCATTATTCCTTCAACGTATCAACACATTGAGATTCATGTCGAGTTGTTCACAACTCCATTCGTGAACAACTCTCAATTACCCATTGTTGTTCCTTAACTCCTTTGGGACTTATTTCCCAACTAGGTGCTCCTTAGTCCCTCTAGGACACATCTCTTAGGGAATTTCTTCCCACTAGTGCCTTCCTGTGCTTCCTGATGAAGATACACTTAAGGCATGGAGGATTTCCACCTATCACTGTAAGATGTCCTTCTCCAACATTGAACTTGGGTTGGTGAGATCTTCTCCCTTGACCTCCTTTCTTTGTCCTTCAAGAATCAATATTTTAGCTCACCTAATTATGTCTCTTCTATCAGCTCATTTGTCCTTCAATTACCTGCACTTAGGGCTTAGAGAAAGCCACTACAACCCTCCTAACTCTTGTTCTTTTGGATTCTCCATCCATCTATCCAATATAAACTCCTTCCAGCATTATTGTTCCTGTATTGCTTGTTTTTCCTACACTACCCATATTTAGTCAAATTCCTTAACTGATCTTGGCTTCCTCATACGATTGCTCCAACCATGGAACAATTCCCTCATACTTCTTCACATATTCCCTCTTATAGGGCTTCTTTGCACTACATACACACCTAGATCTTCCCAAATTTAGGGCTCTGGGCCTACCCTCACTTAGGGCTTATATCTCCTCCATGAAACTATCCTTTGTTTTGCAATTTGTCCTCATATTGCATAGATCTGGGCTCCTTTCATAACCTTGATGTCTTAACTAGGCATTCACCTTTGCTAGCACCATGTCATCATCTACATGAAACACAAGTCACCGTCTCTTGTACTGAGGTATGTCCTAGCCTCATAAGATCATAGGTCTATGAAAATATATCTAAGATTTATGACCCTTATTAGGTCTTCAGTAACAACTCCACAAGAACCTTAATCTTGTCCTAAAAACTCCTTTAAACTTCATTTCACCTTGATGATTCTTGATCCCTTTACACAATTGTCAAATCTGGAGTAACAACCCTATATTCAACAACCAATAAGTGTTTTGGTTCTACTTCAAGTCACAATAGATGGATTAGCCTTATCTCATAGATTTCTACTAATTCTTATGCACAAAACCCTTATAACCTTGGTAAGAAAACATCAACTTGACCTTATTTACATCACAGGATCTCATCCTTCTTATTCTTCTGATTTGGCTCCTTTTATGCTACATTACCTCAAATTGTCTTTGCCTAAGATTATAAGCTCAAGGATGATCTCTTGCACACACCTCATCTTTCTCCTCTTCAGATCTAGGCTTCTTTGCAGTGAAATACCATACCTGAACACCCTTATATACTTACAAGTTTGCGACCTGCTTATCTCCACCATAGTTGCCTATTTATCTAGCCAAATAACCTCTACTCCTATTCATTGTGCTCTGAGGATGTGTGGCCCATATTTCTGCATTCAATATGACCTTACAGCATCCTTCCTTTAGTATACTAGGGTCTCAACCCCTCCACCTACTACAGCGAAACTATAAGCTATTTTAGGGTCTCTATTCCACCAAACTTAGGCTACCCACTTCAGAGATAATCCTCATATCTTTGGTTGCCTAAACCAAAGAAACCTCCTTGAAGCATTGGAAAACTTGGACAATGAAAATCTCCCTTCTCTTGCAACGGCTCCCTTGAGGCTTATTCACACTTGGAAAAATCTATTATGAAGGGTGGTTTTCCATCTTGTGTGCCCAGATCTAGGTCATCTCTAGCAGCCTTCTCAACCCTTAAACTAGGGCACCTCTAGGCTACATCTCAGCCACTTGTTTGATAAAGAGATTTCTCTACATTTAATTCCTAGACTTGTCCTAAGGCCTTTCCTAAATACACCTCTCTAAGCCTTCTTAGGAGCCTTTAGATATTAGAGGATTTTTCCACTCTTAGACTTAAGATTTAATAAAAATTATTTTTAATTCTTCCTTTTGAATTTTAAACACTATCTGGGTCTAAAACCCCTTCTCTTGAGTTTTTTTCTCACAAACCCTTCATCTAGGCTTGTGGAATACCTCCCAAGCTACATTACTCAACAACTCTCGAAGAATATCTACCTAATGGTCCAATCTACCACTACTCTCTTATGGAAAATGAGGAAATAAAGTGGTAGATAGAAGAGTTGTTGAAAAAAATATACATCCGACCAAGTTCCTCACCTTGTGGGAGTCGATTTGTACACATGCAGAAGAAGGATAGAATGTGGAGACTCTGCATTGATTATCAAGCACTGAATAAAATCGTTGTCAGGAAAAGATACTTGATTCCATGAATTGATGACCTTCTTGACCAACCCAAGGGGTCTAAGTACTTCAGCAAGATTTATTTTAATTTCGGTTATCACGAAGTTCCAATAAAACCCACAGATGTATGGAATACTACCTTCAAGTCCAACGAGGGTCTCTTCGAGTGGTTGATCATGCCCTTCGGGTTGAAAACTTCCCTTGCAACTTTTATGAGGCCAATAGATGACATTTTGCAGCCTTTCACCAACTAGTTCATGGTTGTGTATCTAGACAACATCCTCATCTTCAAAAAGAGTTGGCAAAAGCACTTGCAACATGTTTGGTAGGTCCTTCAAAACCTGCAGTAGCACAAGTTCTATGCCAACTTGGATAAATGATCCTTTGGCATGGACAAAGTCCAACATTTAGGGTACATAATTGATGAGCAAGGTGTGCATCCTGACCCAACAAAGATTCAAGTCATTTGAGATTGGCCAGCCCCGACAACTCTAATAGAGCTTCACAACTTATTGGACCTTGCCAATTGCTATCGAAGATTTGTGTTCACGTTCTCTCATATCACTTGGTCTTTGAGTGAAGTTACCAAGGGTGGAGAGAAAGCAAAGTTTTTTTGGTTTGAGTCACAAGAGACTGCATTAGTTGAGCTTAAACACGGCCTTTTCTCTAAGCCAAACCTCACATTTCCATACCTGTAATAACCATTTGCAATTGAGACAGGTGCTTCTGATGATACTATTGGTACAGTTCTCACCCAACAAGGGAATCTAGTGAACTATCACAGTGAGACACTATGTGATACTATTCATAAATACCCACCTATGTTAAAGAGATGTATTATATCATGCATGCTTGCCGACAATGGAAGCATTACATTCTAGGGAAGGAGATGATCATCCACACAGATCGACACCCTCTTCAATTTATGTAGAAACAAGGAAATTTCAGAACAATCGCCTTCAGAAATGATCCACATTTCTGCAACAATTCCATTTGAACATTAAATACAAGAAGGGCACCACCAATAACTTTGTATATTGGCTCATTTGGCCCCCTATTGTGGCATGAAACTTCTCAATGGCCATAACTATACAAAAAAGATCCAGAATTCACCCCCACATACCAGATGTTGATGGATGGAAAGCAAGTTCCAGACTTACACCTCCATGACACATTGTTATGCTACCTAGGACACCTTTCTGTTCCTTCAAGCGAGTGTTCCAAGTTGATTTGTGAAGTGCACTACAGTCGGGTCGTCGAACACTTTGGTGTGGAGAAGACAGTGGTGGTACTGCAACAATTTTTTTATGGGTCAAAACTTCGATAGGATGTTGTGTTAGTGTCAGTATTTGAAACCTTCCTCCAGTGATCAAACATGCTCTTACAAAGTGATTTTAAGGTGTCAAGGTTAAATTTTGTCATTTCAATGAGTCTTCAAGTAAAATTTGGTCACTAGGTATTAGGTCTAGGGTTTTTTTTCACTCCTTTCAAAGTTGTCCAAATTTTGGTCCTGGTCACCATTCAGCTGAGTGTACCATCATTCAGAGGGTTGTCATCATCATGTCAGGTTCCAATGGGTCATTTTACACCTTGTTCATGCTTCAGTTGTGCCTAGGCAAGGTTCATTTCCATCTCCTAGGGTTTTGAAAGTAATTTCTCTTGGATGGTCGAATCATCAGCAAAAATTGTATATTGATGTTCATACACCTTCCCCTATCCTTAATGTACCTTATTAAACACCTCCCACCACTTATATCCCTCAAATTCCTCATTTTTGCACAAACCCTAGTTTCTTGCTAAAATTTGACAATTTTCTAGGCTAGGCCTATGTTTTGCCATTTTGGACCCCTTCCCCTCACTCAATATTTGAAATTCCACTTTCCCCTACTTCCCAACATCCCTCCCTACTTCCAAAAATTTTCTCAAGAATTTAGAAGCCCCTTATCCCTTTCATTTCACTTCATTTTGACAAATCCCCCGTTCCACACATCGGGATAGGTTTTACTCAAATGATGTTTCTGAGCAAGAAAAGATGAATTTTGGACAAAAGAGAGATGTTTTTGTATAAAATAGGCCAAGGTAGAAAAACCTCCTTCACCTTTTACACAGGTGTCATTTTTTTAGAGAAATGTCAAAAATGCAATTGCCTCAGGAGAATTGATGCACCTCTGAAGTAACCTTGGGAAAATCAAGATTTCTCCTATCTTGGTTGGCCAACTGACTTTCTTGATGAGTAAATATGACTAGACACAAATATATTTCCAATGAGCTATCATGAGCTCAATTTGGGATTGAGGAAGACCTTAAAAAGTTGACTGCAACATCATTCTACCTTTAGGCCCTCAATTTGCACATTTTGACCAGTCTTGGGAGATTTGGCGTTTGACAAGGAAAATGAACTTCAAATTGAAAAATTCTAGTTGTCTTGAAAAGTATACTCAATAATATTTCCAATGAGCTATCCTAAACCCAATTTGGACACCAGGAAGGCCTCCAAAACTGGTCTTCAAAAAGGCGTGGTGCACCTGGGTAGTGGCACGGTGCACCTACCTGCTTAGCCCAAATTTCACTCAAATCATCTTTTAAAGCCTCAAAATCTTGCAAAATTCTTCCTTCCAAGTAAGTGAAACATCCTAAAGTGCCTTTGCAAGAGTTGTCATCCTCCTTGATGGTGTTTAGATAGGTGCAAATTCAAACCCTAGTTTGTTGCACAATCCATTGAAAAAAGTTGTCTAGGGTTTGCAAAAATTGTCATTGTTGTTGTTTGCTCCCTGCAATCATTTTCACATTCCTCCACTACACTCCCCTCATTTTATATCCCTTACCCCTCTCATTCACACTCATCTATCCCCCTATCCCCAAAACCCTAACACCTAATTCCTATTATTCCCAAACCCTAATTGGCATCCCCAAACCCTATCACTCCCTAAAAACTACTATATCCATCATCAAAACCCCTTTTCACTCTTTTATTACCCTAATACACTCCATTTATCCTATTTTCCCATATCCCACTCCCCTAAAGTAACTAATTCCCTCATAAAACCCTAAATCCCTCACTAAACCCTAATCTCCCAAAACTATTCCCCTCTTTCCCCAATTTCATTTCCCAAGAGTAAAATCTCTTCATACTCATCATCATTGTCCTCTTTCATCCCTCTTTCATCATCATTTTTTCCACCATACCTTAATCTCATCATTTTCCTAAGACGAGCACTATGAGGAAGAGACACTCAGTGATAGTTCTATGGAGAAACATAAGCAGCAAAGCAAAGGAAAAGAGAAGATGCACGAGGATGATATAGATGACAAACAAGAAAGAAAACAAATAGTTGGAGGATAATCAAAGCCTAATGGAGCTAGAAATGTTGAAACTAAAGAAGCAAAATGACGATGAGGACCATGTCACTTTGACTTCCATTGAACAAGAGATAGAGAATGACAAGGAGTCTTGACTTTAGAGGGCAAACATGCACTTGGAGAGGTTGTTGGACAAGGCTGACAAGGATAAAGACATGTTATGGCACATGGCTTTTCATTATTTGGCAAGAAACAAAAGTTGTAAAGCAATAATTAGGACTTTAAAGGCCAAGTTGAGGAAAATTTTGAGGAGGAAGAAAGAGCAAGATAAGCTCAAGATCTTGGCTAAGGCTTCCTTGGCCCAACATAGTACTTGATGCAGGACACTCAGCCCAAATTTCAAGAAATTTGGGATACTTGTTTTCAATTTTGAATTTTTGGAGCAAAACATGGGTTTTTCTGCATAGTGCATCGTGCCACTTGACGTGCGCTTTTGCTAGGGACCTCCTTTGAATGAAAACTTAGCATTTTTGGATTCCTCATGCAAAAATATGAATGCCCACAAATGGCCAAGAAATTTTGTCAAGTTTTGAGCTTCCAAAAGGGTCAAAAACACCTCAAAAATGCCCTTTCTGCCCCTTTTTGGCCACACAGGAAGCAGTGTTGGGAGAACTCACTTTTGGAGGGGCAAATGGGCACCAATTTTAAAAATTCCACCTGTTCTGGAAAGTAGACAGATAGAAAGTTCCAACAAGTCCACTTGGAGAAAATTTGGTGCATGGGAAGGCCTCCAAAATTAGCTTCAAAAAGGCGCAACGCACAGGGATAGAGGTGCGGCGCACAGGATGGAAAATTGAATCTTTTGCCAAAAAACTTTGTTTTTTCGCCTAGTTTTTTCTCAATTTGACTTTTCTCTCTCTCATGGTCAAACTCATGATGTAATTTGATGTAAATTGATGGAATTTGATGTAAATATGTTAAAATTTCACTCATGGAGGTAGATACATCATGAAAAGGTAGTTTGAAACTGAATAAATCAGTTTCCTAGGTTTTAGAGGCAAGTTGTTCCACTACCTACTTTTCAGTTCTTAGTTTAGATCTTGTTGAAACAGCTCCTAAACTCATGAATTCGACCCCTAAAGCCTAGCATGAGTTGTTTGTTTCCAATATCTAGTACTTTTTCAGTCATTTGTCAAGGTTGGACTCTTGTGAAAGCTTTTGAGCAGCATTGTACATTCATCTCTGCAGTTTGGCAAAGGAATAGACCGGGGTTTGCAGCAATTTATGGGATTCTTGTGGCAAGTTGATTTGGTATTTTTTCTTCTTCTGTAATTCAATTTTACATGTGTTTATGTATGCCATTCTCTCTCTCTTTCATCTGAACTAAATGAATCAAGGATAAAGGTAGAAATCATTGAAGTTGCAGTGCTCTACCTAGGGTTTGTTTAGTTATTTATGTTTTCTACTGTTTGAAGAGGATCCCTGAGACTCTCATGCCCTCTCCAACTGCTCACTAGTCCTAAGACACTCCATCCCATTCAATTTAAAGTACTAAACCATCTACCTACCTTGCCCCATAGAAAACCTCTGCAAGATTGTGTCCAATCCCCAGACCCAAATCTGCCTTTCACATTTGAGCCAGCAAAATATCATAAAATTCAATCAAATTCCTCTGAGCATATACCTAGCCTAAAATAAGTCTTTACATCAGTCATCTCAAGCTTCATTTGTTGTACTTTTCTGAGATTGACAAGGAGAGATCCTTCTCCCGACCTGGTAGGGCTAGCTACCAGGTTAAGCGTGGTATGATGTTACCCTAGATCCTGCCTTTTTCAACCTGAGGTAGATTTAGGCCCTAACATGTTGGAAAATATATTATATCCTATACTGCATGTGCCATCGCCAAGAAAACTATTAAGAAACAAGTCCAGTACACTCCTCTCCCTACTCTTAGTCAGCCTTGGGAATCCGTCTCCATGGACTATATGTCTAGTCTTCCTTCTACCAAGCATGGTAATGACTATGTATTTGTCATTGTTGATGGATTTTATAATATGGCCATATTGGCTTCCTGTAAGAAGAGTACCATAACATAAGCCACTGCCAAACTCTTCTTCAAATGAGTATGGGTACATTTTGGGATCATGCAAACCATTATATCAAATCAGGATAACATATTCCTAAGAAAATTTTGGTCAATATTATGGTCATTGTTGGACACCAAGCTAACCAAGTCGACTGCATTCCACCCCTAAATTGATGCTTAGATAGAGGTCGCCAACGGGATGATAGTGCACATACTGCACATGTACAAATCTAAGCATCCACAAACATGGGATAAGAGTCCTCTCTATGTGCAACACAGAAATAATATAGCTCTCCATAGCCTGACTGGAAACAATCCCTTAAACATGGGCTTGGGATTTCAACTATTGTGTCCCATTAAAGTAGCAATGCCTTTTGCAACTACACAAGAAGAATCTACACATTCTAAGTCTAAAATTGGTAAAGCCGCCAATTTATTGAATTCATTCAGCATTTTTGCCATTAGGTTCATGAAAACTTGGATAAAACCAGTGCCACGTACAAATTTCTTCATTATTAGCATCAGGGGCCACATAAGTTTAAAGTGGGAGACAAAGTTTGGTTGCATTTGTAGAAGGAACACCTTGCAAGAACCCATCAGAAGCTTCAACCACTCTGATACAGACTTTACACCATCAGCAAGACTATGGATGACAAGATTTTGAGCTAAGTATCTCCACATTCCTTGGAAAACACCTAGTATTCAATGTGGACCGCCTTTGGCCATACTTTCCACCATTGTTGGAATCATCAGACATTACCGAGCAAAAGACACCAACAAAGATCAACCAAGATTACATTGAAAAGGACACGACTGATCAGATCATGGAGACATAGATTAAGAACACTCATCAACAGAAGATCCAACAATATTGGGTTATCAAAGCTAGAGAGCTCCTACACCAAGGCAAGTGGAGATACTCATATGGAGGCACTCAACGCAATGGGGACCATTGATTCCTAAGAGAGGTGGACTAATCCAGGTTGCTATTGGTGGCCACCCACTTATTTCACTTGGACCTCAAGCACTTTTTCCTTTCAATTTCCTATTATCCATCACAGTTTTTGGTTTTGATAATTTTCAATTTTTGGCAGTTTCCGGATCCTAAACTTATGGAGTCATTTTGAGGCCCTAAACGACATTTTTTGGGGAAACAAGCAAAAGTAAATATTTATTTGATGTTTACAGTCAAAAAATTGTGTCCTTAGATAAACCTTTCTAAAGGGCTATAGTGCGCACCAAACGAAGATCATATGAAAATTTACGAACCTGGGAAGTTGACATTCCAACTAACCCCAACGGGGGCACATACCTTTTGGCACCTCATCTCCTGGGGTTATATTTTTGGATGTTTATGGTTTCTCAATGTTTATTCATGATAAAAAGGCCTCTAAGCCTCATTATAACATAGTTTAGAAGGCATGTATTCATCACATCTCTTCTCAGAGATAAGCTAACATCGCCAGAGCTAGTTTATTTTCATTATGCATGTAAACAATTTTCAACATTTTGTTACTTATTAATTTAATTTTTATTTCATTGTATCTATGTGTTTCTTTGTAAATCTATATTTCAGTTCATTCCTTCATCAATTTGGATCAGTGGTATGAGAGCAATCTACTCTTTCTCTGTTTTTATGTGCACGTCCCCAATGAGGTTGGGGTATAAGGAGTTGGGACTTGCACTGATTGAGCCTTTGCAAGAATGACCTCATTGACCCCAACAACCTCCCATGGTGGAAGAAAAGAAAGATAAGGAAGCAAGATATACTTACAATTTGACACTTAAAGAAGCCCTCGAGCGATAGAGGAGCTAGATGATGGATCATTTTTCCCAGATCCTTCGATGAATACCATTAGGTGAAGCATCTTAATCCAACAGTCACTTCAGGTGCGCCACCCCCTTCAAGGTACACGTGAACTTTTAAATTCCTATATCTGAAGGCTAGATAGAGGTAAATGCTCTAAATAGATGGTTAAATCTGTTGGAAGGATAATTTTCAGTCCATAATTTTTCATATAAGGAAAATATTACTTTTGCACTCCTCAAGATTTCCCCCCATGTCAAGGACTGGTGGGAAACTTACTGTGAGAAAAAGGAAGAAGAGGAATCCTCACTATTTTCAGTTGCACCCTCTTGCAATTCAATCTGAGATGTCATCGGGGAATAATATTACCATATTGGGAGCTATCAAGGCAAGTACATAAAATGGACAGCACTGCAGCAGGAAAGGGATCAAGAAGTGTCAGAGTTAACAAACATTTTTCATACCCTAAGCATGAAACTGGGTATCAAGGACTCTTAGCAACATCTAGTACTCAAGTATGGTGGTTGTATGCACAAATACATCAAGACATAAATGGAGTTCCTGGACATCTCCTCGCTTGGCACAATGTATCGATATGCTATCAAGATTGAGCTGAAATTTAAACAGAAGAAGCAAGACTTTGGATCTGTGAATTCAAAGTAGGGAAAAGGCACCCCCAAACCACAGAACAAAGGATAGAGCCAAGGTGGAATGACCCAGGACAACCCATCGAAGCCACAAGCAAAGAATAACATTGGGAAGATGTTAAATTATGGTATGTTCTATGATTAGAGAAGTTTACTTCTTTTCTTCTTATTAGCCATTGATTAGAAATCAGATATACATTAAGTAAAGTGTAAATAGAACATTAAACAATTAACAGAAAACAAGCCAAGACAAGAGACACAAGATGTGGTGGCTAGCCAAGGATAAACCCCAATGCAGGGAAACCCTTTGATCAAATCTTCTTTTATCTTCAATAGCTCAGCAAGAGAATTAATACAAAATCAAATTTCTATCATTTTATATCAACAGCAGCAAACCCTAAATCAGCAAAGTCAAATTTGGTCAAACGAGTTGAAATTGACCTCCAATATGCTTGGTCAATTTATGATCAACTAGCCCTTGAACAGCCTAAAGAAACAACCCTTGAACAGCCCCAAAACACAGTCAAACTGTTGTTGACTGAAATCAACTTGCTGCCCAAAACTAGGGTAGTCAACACTGGTCAAACCTGTGGACGGATTGCCTCGATTTTTGTGCCAAAATCTGCGGCCTGCCTAAGAGAGGCAGCCACACCGAAACTCACCCTTGATGAGTCAATTCTTGGTCAACATAGTTCAAAGATGCCTTCAACTACCTCAATCAAACTCCGTCAACACAGTCAATAATTTATGCGTCCTCTTTTAGCCTGTCTTCTTGCTTCCCACGTGTGAGAGATCCTCTTCCTTGTGTATACCCAATCATACAAGGAGAGAGAGAAGAATGAGAGATGATGAGATGATTTGAAATGAATCAATCTCACTTGTATTTATATGATTTGTGCCACACATTTAGTTGTTGGTCGACCTTGACAATTCTTCAAGTAATTACAAATAAATTCATCTCCATAAATACTTGTAGAAATCAGATGATCTTTAGATCAATCCTACACCTCTCGACAAGAGGAATCTAGGAAAAATATCAGCATCCATAAATGAGGTGACCTGCATGGAGTTTGGCCCTTGTTTCCAATTTTAACACTCCCTCTCAAATAGGGAGAACTCCATCTGCAATCCATTTGACTGTCGCTACTATCTTATCCATCAAATGCACTGCCCTGCACTGCTTGGCCCTGCTCTGCTCTACTCAAACTATGAAGAAGAATAAATGATCGAGGATGTATCATACCATCCTACACTAACTCAAAGTCAATCTCAGAGTGTGTCATACCACTCTCACTGATCCTAGATCAGTATCATTGATCCCAAATCAATGGAGGTCATCCTAGCATAAGGAGTACGATAGATACAATGATGTGTCCATCGATAGTACTACTAATGGTCCCTAACCCCATTTCCCAACCCATTGATCAGATGAGAGGTACTTCCCACGAGTCCTAGACTACATGGGTAGGATACCTCAACAGGAGAAATAATAATCCTGTCCACAAGAGAACGAATCATTCTATCCAACAATCGCCACGGAGAACTAATCATCCTGTCCTACAATCACCAAGGAGAACTAATCATCCTGTCCTACAGTTGTCATGGGGTGTCACAGGGGAAGGTTGAACCTTTCATCTTATACATAGTGCACCACCAGGGGATACTGAGTCGCCCTGTGGTCACATGTTGCTCCAAGAAGTACCTTGCATCCCCCTGGAGCTCTCAGAGATCAATACATCATACTCGACCCTCATAAGAGGGTCTCTGAACGACACCAATTCGTTCTTGAAAACTCAAGAATTTGGCCTTTCCCAGGGCTTTGTCAAAATTTCGGTGGCTTATTCATCTATACCAGTATGTTGAAGCCTTATTGCTCCCCACTACACCATATCCCGAATATAGTGGTACCTAATATCGATGTGCTTGGAGAGATCATGAAATACGAGATTCTCTGATAAAAGAATCCCACTCTGGTCGTCACACAGGATCACGGTGGTATCCAATGTAAATCCAAACAACTCACTGAAGAGCTTTCACAACCAGATCGCCTCATAAGAGGCCATACTAGTAGCAATATATTTTGCCTCGGCGGTGCTCAAAGCCACCGACTTCTGCTTCCTGCTCATCCAAGATATCAAGGCAGATCCATAAGAGAAAAAACACCCGGAAGTGCTCTTTTGGTCCACTACACTACCTGCCCAATCAGCATCGGTATATCCATGTAGTCTCACATCTCCGGCAGTGTATCTCAACCCATGAGTGATTGTGCCACGAAGATATCTCAGCAAATTCTTGGCACCAATCCAATGTAAGTGGTGAGGCTCAACCATGTGTTGACTCAACATGTTGACTGCAAAACATATATTCGGATGAGAGTTCATCAAGAACATCAATGCTCCGATGAGTTGACGATACTTGGTAGCATTTCGTAAAATGGGTCCAGCAGCACTACCGCTTAACTTCTTGAAGTCAAGCTCCATCGGGGTGGTCACGGGCTTGCAGTCCACCATATCGAATCTCTCCAATATCTTCACTATATATTTTCCTTGAGATAGGAAAATCTCCCCTAGCTTCTGCCAAACTTCTAGTCTTAGGAAACAGTGCATCAGTCCTAGGTCCTTCATCTCAAATTCAGAAGCCAACTCCCTCTTACATTTGTGAATGAGGGTCTGCACCTGTTAGAAAGAGGTCGTCAACATACAGCACCACTATGAGAGGATTGTCATCTTCAACCTTAAAGTAAAGGTTAGGGTCGGCTTCACTCCTAGTGAATCCCAGCTTCATCAAGTAGTTATTGATTATCTCATACCATGCTCGGGTTGCTTGCTTCAGCCCATAATGGGCCGCCTTCAACCTGCACACATGAGATTCTCGATCATGAATCTCAAATCCTTCTAGTTGCTCCACATAGACCTCTTCTTTGATCGAACCATGCAATAACATGGCCTTGACATCCATCTGATGTAGGTTCCATCCTTGCGAAGCATCGAGGGCTATGATCGAGCAGACAGTGTTATATCCGGAAAAAAGTGCAAATATCTTGTCATAATCTATACCTTCCTTCTGAGAGAAGCCACGAGCGACAAAACGAACCTTATACTTTTCTGCACTTCCATCAACTGCATGCTTTATCTTGTAAAGCCATTTTGAAGTGACAACCGCTTTGTCCTGGGGTCTGGGGATCACATCCTAGACATCATTTTTCATGATGGACTCATATTCCTTAGTCATAGCATCCTTCCATACTTGATGCTTGATAGCTTCTGCGAATGATGAAGGCTCATTTTGGATGATCATGCTCATGATGGTCAAGTATCCATGATACCTGGTGAGCTTCTTACTTTCCCGAAAAGTTCCCATGGGTGCAATGCGCCCTTCAGCATCATCAAGTGTCCCCCTAAGCCATTAAGGCCTCTTTCGAGAAGAGGAGGACTCTTGCAGAGGGGGATCAATAGGATCCATAGGTTCTTCCACATCGAGTATCGTCCCATCTTCCTTTTCCTTCAGTTCCTTGGTGTCAGCTTCTTTAGATCCCCTTAGAGTAGGAAGATTGTCAACTTCACTAAGAGCCATATCTTTGTCAAAGGTGACATCATGGCTAGGCTTGACTTCCCTTTGAATAGTAACATAGATTCTATAGCCCTTAGTGTTTTCGCTATAGCCCACGAAGATTCCTTTCTTTCCATATGCACCCAATTTATTCCTTTTCTCCTTAAGCACATGAAAATATACAAGACTTCCAAAAATTTTAAAATGAGATACGTCAAGTTTCTTACCAGTGAACATCTCTTCGGGAGTCTTGGAACCCAATGCCTGATGAGGGCATCGGTTTTGCACATATAAGGCGGTATTCATAGCTTTGGCCCATAGAAACTTCGGAAGTGATCGTGAATCATAGCATGGACAGCTTTCACAATCGTACGATTATTCCTTTCCACCACACCATTCTGCTCAGGAGTATATGGTGTTGTAGTCTCCCTCTTAATGCCAGCTTCTTTGCAAAAGTCATGGAACTCATTGGATTCATACTCAGTCCCATTATCAGTCCTTAAGATCTTGATTTTCTTTTCAGTTTGATTCTTGATCAAGGCTTTGAAGTGACTAAACCAAGTGAACACTTCATCCTTCTTTTTCAAGAAGTATATCCAAGTCTTGCGAGAATATTCATCTGGCAAAGTGAGGTAATATAAATATCCTCCCAAGGAGTTCACATGCATCATACTAGATATGTCTGAGTGAACCAACTGCAATATATTGGAGGTCTTGCTTGGTTTGAGGGGAATAGTCCCCTTTTGAGCTTCCCTTCGACACATCCCGGACATACACCTTCTTTCTCTACTCAGAACTTGGGCATCCCTGTCACCATTTGTCTTGCATTGGGTAGAGATTTATAATGAAGGTGAGCAAACCTTCGATGCCATAGTTCAGACTGAAGTGATGTGTCACAAGACATGACACCCAGTGGACTTCCTCCGACCTGATATAATGAATCGACTCGAAACCCAAGAGAGAAAGCTTCTTTAAAATTCTTCATACATGTACCTTCCCATCAATGAATGTTACCTTGTATCCTTTATCTTCCATTGCCGAAAGGGACACCAAGTTATTTTTTAGATTAGGTACATATAAGACTTCTTGCAAATGAATTGTATTTCCCTAATTCAATTGAAGAGTGACATTCCCTACGCCTTTCACACGATATTTTGTGTTGTCTCCAAGAACAATTTCCAAGTTGTTCTCCTTCTCTATCAGATTTGAGAGAGCTACTTTGAAACTAGTGAAGTGCCTTGAGGCGCCACTATCAATAAGCCAATTTCCCAATGTGTCTGAGGGAGCAGTAGTAGAGAGGGCCACTAGTAGACAATATTCATCTTGCTTATTGTTAACAACGTTGGATTCATACCTGGAGTTTCTTGCCTTCTTGAAGGGTTGTCCTCTTCCTTGATTTCAGGCATTTCTTTTACCTCTACCATTAGACCTGCCATTCCTTTGATTGCCTTGAGAGTGATTTTCATCATTGTCATGATGTGAGTCCCTTTTATTGGGGCTCTCCCTTGCATAGAGGCCCATTTTGTTGCAATTGTGACATCGACCTTTTCTTCTGCCCTTAGCTCCAACCTTTCCTTTGGATTTAGCCCCAGAATTGTTTCTTCTTTTAGCATGAGAAGAAAAGGCAGAGGGATGGCCTTTAAGTGTGGGCATTTCTTGCTCTTCCGTCCTTGTCTCTTCTTGAATACATCTAGCCATCAATTCCTCAAATCTTGGGATGACATTATTATTGAGAAGAGTAGTCCTGAATATATACCATTCAGGTGGCAGTCCTCCAAGAGTTGTGATATTGATTTCCCTGTCAGGAACTACTTCCCTAATAGATAGGAGATCATTCTTGATCTCAGTGATCCTTAAGAAAAATGTTTGCATACTCTCATCTTTGCCCTTCTTAATTCTTGATTTGCATCATTAACTTTAAATAAACTCTCCAGTCTATCATAGATTTCCTTGGAGGTTGTCATCTTGAAAACATAGGCCACCAGGCTCTTGTCGATAGAGTCCCAAATGATCTTCCTTGCTTTGAATTCTCCCTTGGATCACTTGCTTTTGGTAGTAGCAGATGCATTTGATGGAGGCGCAACAATATTGCCTCTCACATGGTCCAACACTTCCTGATCTTATAAAGTCAAATCGAGAGACATCTTCCATCCGTGATTGTCAGACTTCTCACGGAGCTTGTCTTTGGCGGGGAAGAATGTTGAGGACCCCGTCAAGTTTTTAGGATAACCTTGCCAACCTTCTCTTCGGTCATTTCTATTGCTCTTGCTCTTGCTTGGGCTTTGTCTTCACCTCATCTCTGATACCATGTTAAATTATGGTATGTTCTATGCTTAGAGCAATTTACTTCTTTTCTTCTTATTAGCCATAGATTAGCAATCACATATACATTAAGTAAAGTGCAAATAGAACACTAAACGATCAACAGAAAACAAAGCAAGACAAGAGACACAAGATGTGGTGGCTAGTCAGGGATAAACCCCAATGCGAGGAAAACCGTTTGATCAAATCTCCTTTTATCTTCAATATTTCAGCAGAGAGAAATAATACAAAATTAGAATTCTGTAATTTTATATCAGCAACAGCAAACCCTAGATTAGCAAAGTCAAACTTGGTCAAATGAGTTGAAATTGACCTCCAATATGCTTGGTCAATTTTCGGTTAACTAGCCCTCGAACATCCTGAAGAAACAGCCCTTGAACAACCACAAAAACACAATCAAACTATTGTTGACTAAAGTCAACCTGCTGCACAAAACTAGGGCAGTCAATGCTAGCCAAACCTGTGGACGGATTTCCTCGCTTTTTGTGCCAAAATATGTGGCTCTTGTGGAACTCACATCACTTTCCTATGTCATGTCTACGGTCGGGTGGTATGTGGAAGTCCCAAACCTGGTTACATTTTTCATATGTTAATAAGAGCTCTTTCCTCTTGTAAATGATAGGCAAGTGCACTCGTTATTATGTGACCTTGATGGTTGTATTATCATTGCTATGTTGTTGGTTATAAGTTGGTTATGATCATGTTTTATGACAATGAATATGTATGGCTCTCATCATGTTTTGATTTTTAAATGAATGGACAATGTATATATGGCCTAATAGATGAAATTGTAGCTAATGATATAAGGGGACAATGCTTTTTAGTGATTCAAATAAATATGAGATCCATATGCTCATATATGATGTTTAAACTTGTAAATTACATATTTGTGACATGTTTTATGAAATCTTTGTCATGGCTAGTAGGGGTCCCATCTAGACCTTGTCATTGCTTTTACAAACGCATCATGGTTATGTTGTGTAAATTTATTTCTGAAAGTGTCATTGAGTTATGGGTAATAACCTAGGCTCTCGGCTTAAAAAAATGGCATAAATCCCGAAGAAGCAGGCATAGGTCTGAGGAAAAAAGTCCCTAGACGCATGCATACCCATGTTGTGGGAGCATCCAAAGCCTCCTAGACACATGCATGCCCATATCAAGGGAGTGTCTGGGGGTTTAATGGTCTAAAACTTTTGTTGGTCTCTGGGGTTGGTTACTTGAGTGGTTGGGATGTCTCATGGGAGTTTTGTTGCTGATGTGGAAGATCTGTGTGATGTGTTTCGGTGGTTCCACTTCCTTAACTGACACATAGGTAGTCGAATCATATCATAGAAACTTCTCGTCACATGTTTAACCCAATTGGTCGGTTACTTGGGTAGATGTGGAAGGAGGGTGTTACAAAGTGGTATTAGATCATGGTTCAACACTTGGACTGGATCGACAGAATGTGTTTGTCATACATGCATATAGGTTGTATATGTTCTTGTTATGTATGCTTGGTAGTGGTCATTTTACAGTTGGGTTGCCATGTGGAAGTTGATGGTGTTTTTGTTTGATGTGGTCGTCATGAGTGCATGTCAGTTGTATATGCATTTGTTATGCATGTCGGTGTCTATATGTTGTAATGCATGCATTGTCATGGCTATATTTATGCATGTATAGTAGGTTAAACATGCACTGGAGGTCATTGTATCTTGTTTAGGCCATCATGATGTTATTGGTTGTGATGATGCTAATGTGTTGACTGAGATAAAGCAATAGATGCAGAGTATCACAGTGAAGTTGCAACAATGGACTTCGAGGTAAGAGTAGATAATCATATAGGTTTGCATGGTGGGAATACAGGTATGTGATTCATGGTTGTTGTAAGGATTAGGGTTACTTATAGGTTTAACATTATATTATTATTATGGTTACATATATGACAAGTATTGGTTGACTAGTGTAGTCATATACACGTGCCAGATAGCCATGAATGATAGTAACATGTGGTTGTATGCATTGTTGTTGTTTTTATATGCTATTTAGCTTGATGACTAGGCTTACAACATTAATATATTTATGTTATATGTATCATGCTAAATTGGATTGGCCTATGCATATGGTTAGGGTTATGACATTCAGGTATGAGTCGACTTATTTGTGACATTATGTTTTACTAGTTTAGACTGATCATAGATATGTTATTGTTATGCATGAACGACAAATGTTTATGAGCTTAGATGTGAACATGTTAGTTAGTTATTACATGATCTTATTTGTGTTTGAGCTAATGTGTTGTGAAGTTATATCGTGCGAACTAGATTGATTGTACAGACAAGATAGCCTCCCCTCATATACATTAAGGTATGAGGTTGCTTATGCCATCTACTTTATGCTTGAATGTTTGATTATGTCGTATATTTGGTGTTTGATTGTTAGTGTCTATTATTTCGTCTATTCGTTGTTGAATGTTTGATTAATCGTATGATATGAGTATGTCTCTATAAGGTTGCATCAAGAAATGGTCTTGTTTTAATATGGTTTTACTTACACGTATGTGTTCAGATAGCTGACATGTACTTGAGTGTAATAGGTGACAATTGTGGCATTATGTCTAATGAATATTTGTTGATTATGGATTATGACATGATTGTTAGTCTTGGTAAAGGTTGATTTCAAATTGATAGATATGATTATCATGATATTTGGAACATGTGGTTAAAATGTTTGAGCAGTTGCAAGAAACATGCTTGGTATTAGCATGACAAGGTAATAGTTTATTTGCTTATATAAATATCCATTGGGTGATGTGACAGTACATGGTAATACTCAATTGTAACAACGTAAAAGTAAAAGAAAGGAATTGGGTGAGAATTCCTTTGGCTATGTTTGGAAACTGCAAATCCAAATGGATGAGTGTTTTGCATATAGGAAGTATTCTTAACCCTAATTTGTCTAAAATTATGTGGATATGTGATATATTCATGGACATGTATTTGACAGGTATAAAAAACTAATGTCTAGTTATAGCTAGATCTATCAAGGGAATTGGAGTCCCTTGCGAATTGGCACGCATGTGTTCAGCTATAAGCTAACATGTTTGGCATAATAAGGTAAGCTAACTGGTATATTGTTATATTTATTTATACACTGACAATTATGTGTTTATGGTAGTGTGATACAGGGAGTTGCATGGAAAGAGAGGTTGCCATGAAATCTTGAAGAAGGCTCAAGTTAAACTTTCCCTAGGAACCATGGGAATTGAGTTGTGGTGTTTGTTGTTAGTCTTGTGCTTTTGGTCTTTTGTGATTTTTTGTGCTTGATTACGGTTTTGTTGTGTCTCCTGCATGGCCATGCCACTTTGTTTGTGGTGTCGTATTGTTGTTGGTTTTCCATGGTTTTCTTCTTGTTTGTTTCTTTTTCTTTCCTTTTATGTTTTGAGGGTCTTTGGAATTGGTTGGGAAAGAGGAAAGTTAATGGAGCTCAGGGAGAGATGAATGAAACCTAGTAGGTAATGTAAGACTTGAGTGAAGCTCGGTGCATGAGTAAGGGCAGTTGAAGGTAAGAATATGACAAACATTTGGATTGGTTCGATCTATTGGCGTAAATGGAAAATGGCAGTACAGTCATGAGAAAGTTAATCAGGGAAGGTAAGGTAAATAGCTTTGATTCGTTAGATTCCTTGGCTATCTTGGGAACTATTGTCCTCAATGTTGTGCATGTTATGCATGAATAAAGGAAGTTCTCTTAACCTTGACCTTTAGATCAAGTAATTATGTCGTGATCATGATTTCCTTATGATAATGTCTATATGCATATATGTATGTATGTATGTCATTATATGATAGGGTCATCAGGGATCATGATTGTTTTGTGTTGATATTTATATCTATGCATGTATGTATGTATGTCATTATCTGACAGGGTTACCAGGGATCATTCTTGTGGAGGAATGATTGCTTATGCAGGTGAATGGCATGAAGAGGTTCTTGGTTTATGAGGAATCAAGTGGGAAGAGTAGTCATGACAAATATGTTTCCACATGAAAAACCTTGTGTCTAATGTGCATGTTGTTTATGGTTTGTTTGATTGTATGTTGAGTTTAGGTTGCTTCCATGTTATATAGTGTTGTTGGTTATATGGATGGGTTCCAAGCTAAATAAGAAAAATAAATTGGCATAAAGAAATTAAAATTAACCATAATATTGATTCACTCCCCTCTCAATATTATCATTGTTTCCAACAATTGGTATTAGAGCCAAGTTCTTTCAGGAATAGCTTAACCCCTAGAAGGTAGATCAAAGGGAAACAATGGATAATCTATCTTGGCTAATAGCAGGATTCCCATTCTTAAATGAATCAGACTATGAGATCGACTTTGAAGTTTGGGAGGTTAGAATGGTGGAACATTCACTCGCCTTGAGTGTTGACATGTAGCACTCCATTCATTATAGAGAAAAGAATGAGAATAATGAAAAGGCAAAGGATGTCATCATGAGAGGGATATCTAAGTCGGATGCTGACAAGGGGAGGCATTGTAAGTCAGCGATGGAAGTGTTGGACAGTCTGCAATGTCTGCATAGTGAAGATATCCATCTGGCTCAAGAAGAGGCTAAGCAGCCCTACTGCTCTGGTAATAAACCAGAAATTGGAGGAGTTGTTACTCATCACATTCCTACTGATCAGGAAGAGGATGAAAAATATAAGCCCTGCTTCCCTTCCACATTTCCATGGCCTAACCTCTGAAGATCCTAATGCCTTCATGTTGGAGTTTGTTGTTGTCCGTAGGACCTATGACTATGCCTCTGATGAGCAAAAGTTGAAGTTGTTTCCTTATACCCTCAAAGATGCAGCCTTGCACTAGTTTATGAGTCTACCTGGAGGCAGCATCACTACCTGGGCCCAAATGAAACAAACCTTCAATGATAAATACGAAGATTATTGTATATCAAAAGAAACAAAGGATGAAATATTTAGGATGACCCTTGGACTTGATGAATCTTTGGAAGACTATGAGGAAAGGTTTCAACTCAATTATAGGAGGCCAACTATACCCTTGATGTTGAGTCACTCAAGCTAGCCTTTCTCCGAGCGATCAGGGAAGATGTAATGAAAACCCTCAACATGTTATCAGGAGGAGATATCTACTAATTTCTATATGATGACATCAAAATTGTATTCAAGAATTACTCTAGGGCTGTTAAGAAGAAGGGTAGGTCCAGCCAAAACCTGGCCAATTCCTCTCCCTCCACAACATCTATCAAGCATGAAATAGGGAATATTTTGGAGTATTTCAAGACTGAAATGTTGCACACCTTTTCCCTGCAAATGGATACTATGCAAATCAAAAGGAAACAAGAGGAAGAAGAAAGGGCATTATTTTTTTTTTTCCCTAGATGTACTAAAAGACACCCTAGGAATGAATGCCCACTAAATGTCATAGAAGTTTTCCTAGCATGTGAAGAGAATCATGAAACAGACAAATGTCCCTCTCTATCAGGCATAACGGTTGTATATTAGGAAGGAGTAGAGAGTGGGTCAGAACAAATTTCTTTATTAACCAAAGCAGACCCCAAGGACCTCAGCCATATCAAGGTGCAGATTAACCTCACTACAATCCAAATAAAAATGCACCTTTTCAGCCTTGGTACCCTTCCACTCATCCATCATGGTCCACACCTCCTCCTTGGCCTTATTCTCCTCCATATCCTCCACATCCTGTCAACCATCCTTTTCAGCCATATCCACCCTAATCTTCTTAATGGGGAAACCCCTCACAATGGTGGAGGCCTCACACAAACCAACCTCTTGCTTTACTACCTCCAACCCAACCTCAACCACAACTAGCTCATAATGCCCCACCTAAGCAACCCCAAATTCCTGCTCAACCCAATCTTAACACGAATAATAAGGAGGCAGAAAAGGGGAAACATCTTATCCTACTTATGTTATGGAAATCCAAGAACTCAACCTTCAATTTGGGAGGGTGCTCCCAGATAATCACCCACCATCTCCACCTGAATAGCTTGAAGGAGAGAAGGAAGAGAGTGTCCCTTAATTAAATTCACCCCCCTATCCTAAAAGGTTGATCCACCCTAACCATCAAACCACATAAGTGGTTGAATTTATGCAAGAATTGAAGAATTTGTGTTTCAAGATATCGCTTCTCCATGCCATTAAAGATTTTCCCATCTATAACATGCTTATTAAATAAAAATTTTAAAAAAGGCATGGGAGAAGAAGAAGAGATACCCCCACCATCAATGTTGTTAGACAACTATTAGGTCCCTATACTACTAGTGTAACCCCTATTATTATTAGTGCAACCCTCTTATTATATTGGTGTGCCCATGTAGTCTCCATATTGTTATTATTGTGCCCCATAAAAGCCCACTATTGTTATTGTTGTGCCCTTATATTATTATTGTTATGTCAGCTCTGATTATATTATGACCCCTTAGACTCCTATATATATAAAGGAGGTCTTGTCATTTGTATCATCCAAGAATTGTTCATTTGTGTAATGTAAAGGAGGTTTCCCCCTCGAAGAGGATGAATTCTAAGGCATTTATATTTCTTTTCTATCTTTTTGTGAGCTAGTTTCATAACATTTGGTATCATAGCTTTAGACTCTATGGTTTTGCTGCTCCAAACAGGTCATCGTGGAATTTTCTCTATAACTTTTTCGCTACGATGTTTCAGAAGCTAAAAAAAAACCCATTTTAGAAGAAATCGGTCTTAACCTTGGGTCCGAATTTCAGATCTTATCTCGCTATATTTCTAGAGATATGATCTGAGGAAGTTATGCTTTTCCCAAGCTCCATAATTTCATCTCAAACAGGTCATTATGAAATTTTCACTGTAATTTTTTTATACGAAGGGTCAGACTCTAAAATTAAAATCCATTTGAGTCGAAATCTTGGTGAAGCTCAGGTCCGAATTTTAGATCTTTTGTCGCTATATTTTTGAAGATATAATCTGAGGAAGTTAGGGTTTCTGAAGAATCCCGAATTACATTCTAAACAAGTGACCTTAGGAAAATCGTCATAAATTTATTTCTGAGCATCATATTGAAATTTCGTAAGAAATTATAGAAAGAGGACGAACTATAGTTTTCTGTGTATATCTTTTTGATCTGAAGGTTGAAAAAATGACACATGGCATGTCGTAAAAGTTCGCTCTACTGAAACATTATATAATCAAGTCATCTTAGAAGATTGGGAATAACTCTTCCTTGGAGAATCCAATTTTGATCAGACTAGTGGCATTGGAAAGAGGACTCAAAGGACTATTGTCTGAAGTAATTTCAGATCCTGGAGAGCCGCAATTATAGACATACAGCAAATTCAATATCGATCTCTTACAAATGGAAAAAAGAGGAAGAAATGCAACATGATATATCAAAATTACAAGACTAAGTGCAACACAATTCACTCTCACAAAACGTAACAGAAGCTAAGATGGATGGTTTAAAGAAATACATGGAATATAAAATGGATGGCTTAAAGAAAGACATGGAAGCTAAGATGGATGTCATGGAAGCTAAGATGGATGGTTTGGAAGCTAATATGGAAGGCAAAATGGATGATTTGAAGACAAATTTGACAAAGTTGCTACAAGAAATCTTTACGAACAGAGAAAAGGTAGTAAAGGAAACTCATAATGAGAAAAAAATAAATGTTAATCATGATTTCATAGACTCTAACATTGGATTGAAGACCCACCATGTTCCAAAGATCAATATGAGGAAGTTTGATGGAAAGGATCCCGAAACATGGATACTATAGATGGAGCAATTTTTCGATCTCTAATGTGAAAAACACACAAAAGATACGTATTGCAACTTTATATTTGGAACCAAATCAGTTTGTATGGTATCGATGGCTTTGATCTCATAAACAAATTGTCACTTGGGCAATTTTTACGGAAGAAATGATAACACATTATGAGGATACAAAAAGCAACACTTTTTTTAGCCAATTGATAAATCTCAAACAAAAGGGTTCAATGATGGAGCACATTGAGGAATTCCAAAAATTGAACATAAGGGTAAAAGATATTTCGGAGTAGCATAGGATTGGTGTGTTCATATGGACTTTAAAGGATAACATCCAACATGAGGTTCGCCTTTGGGAACCTGATTCATTAGAGAAGGCATTTAGGATGGCAAGAAAAATGGAAAGAAAAATTTTGGAAACAAGGAATCTTACCACTCACAACTATGGAAGTGTTGTTTCCCCTAGCCTTCCACAACCTACAAGGTTGACACCACAACAATTGGAAGAAAAAAGAGAAAAAGGGATTTGTTACAGTTGTGATAGAAAATACACTAAAGGTCATAATTGTGCTGAGAAGAAATTAATTTACATAGATTGTGAAGAGGAGGAAGAAAAGGAAAAAGAAACGTCAAAAGAAGAGTATATACACTAGGAACAAACCCTAGAGAAAGAAGAAATGAATCTAACCATATATTGTAATGCATTGGCCAGAATTACCACTCCTAAAACTATCAAGATAGAAGGACAATTCAAGAAGAAAAAGGTAATAGAGTTGAATGATTTGGGCAGTACCCATAATTTTATTCATTGTAAGATAGCCAAGGAATTGAATTGCTTCCTATATCCAGCACTAGAGTGTCAAGTGATGGTTGCAAGTGGAGGAACCATAAATTGCTCTGGAAATTGCCATAATATCAAGATATCCATGGGATAATATGTATTGAATAGCCCAATGCTTTCCATTCCAATGGGTGGTGTTGATGTTTTACTAGGAGTCCAATGACTACAATCCTTGGGTACAATAGCTTTTAATTTTCAAGAACTTTTCATGAAATTTTCTTCGAAAGGAAAGTAAGTTGAATTAAGGGGTATCACAGGGAGATCAGGAAAGATAATCATCTCTAATGGAATGACAAAGCTTCTAAATAATGAACAAAGAGGCGTAATTGCACAATTATGTTTGCTAGAGGTTCCCACATCGAAATCATCTATTTCTCCAGATCTCCAAAAATTCTTAGACAATAATTCCAAGGTATTTGAGACTCCCAAATGCCTCCCACCTATTCGTGATCATGATCATGCTATTCATTTGATTCTAGGAAGTGTTCCTCCAAAAATCAGGCCTTACAGATATCCATATGCCCAAAGGAGTGAAATGGAACATATGGTTGTAGAAATGCTAGAGGTTGTTATAATTATCCAACCAAATTTGATAAACGAAGCAAGGGATGAATGGAAGAATGAAAAATCAGGGTGGGAACTCATTCAAAAGTTGCAGAAGATCCCAGTTCAAACAATATTTCCAGAACTTGACAAGGAAGGAAAAATCATATTGGAACCTGAAGCAGTCACAGAACTGAGAAATTGATAGCTAAGAAATCGATCAATTTCAAAGTATCTTATCAAATGGAAGAACTTACCCGCTGAAGATTCCACATGGATGGATGATAACTTTATACAAAAGAATCCAGGACTACTCAAGCATTGAGGACAACACTTTTTGAAGGAGAGGGGCATGTTAGGTCCCTATACTACTAGTGAAACCCCTATTGTTATTAATGAAACCCCCTTATTATATTGTTGTGCCCATGTAGTCTCCATATTGTTATTATTATGCCCCATAGAAGCCCACTATTATTATTGTTGTGCCCTTATATTATTATTGTTATGTTGGCTCTGATTATATTATGACCCCTTAGACTCCTATATATAGAAAGGAGGTCTTGTCATTTGTATCATCCAAGAATTGTTCATTTGTGTAATGTAAAGAAGGTTACCCCCTCAAAGAGGTTGAATTCTAAGGCGATTATATTTATTTTCTATCTTTTTATGAGTTGGTTTCATAACAACAACTATTTCATCTGATGCTTGGGAGGGTGATCTCCCCAAAATACCTAGACCATGGTATCCCAATAGTGGATGTACACATTGATAGTATTATGGTCCCTAATACCCTGATTGATCTTGGGGTTGCAATCAATATGATGACTAGGGAAACCATGATGAAGTTCAATCTCCAACGGGCTTTAAGAAACACCACCACAGTGTTGTATCTTGCAGAGGGATCCATAGTAGCTCCTAAGGGAATTATTGACGATGTCATGGTATCCATTGACTCCTGAGAGTACCCTACTGATTTCTTCGTCCTCCAACCCAAAACCAAGTTTAATGGATATCCTCTCATATTAGGAAGACCTTGGTTGGTCATTGTTTATGCCTACATTAGTTGTAGGGTTGGGAACATGACTATCAAGAATGGACATTTATCCAAAAAAATTGTGTTGTATCCTCCTTCTCAACCTTATATTAAACATGATTTATCCATATGGTTAGAGGTTGAGGAAGCAAATGAATTGTATCATACAACCCCCTACCTAGTCTGCACTCTAGATATTGTTATAGGATGGGGACAACTTGATGAAGATGACCTTATTGACCTATACTTCATAATCAAACTCCAACTCCCATACCAACTAATGAGTTGATGAAATAATATGGGAGTATTCCTTGGGCTAACTTGTGCTCTGTTGATGCAAGTCTAGAATATGTCAAGATTGTAGATTTTGGACCATCTAGAACTTTAAATATCAACCCCTCTCTCTCGGCCAAATATGAAGAATAGTTGTGTAATGCACTGAGGCAACACCTGGATGCTATTTGCTTGGGATTATAAGGAAATGAAAGGTGTGCATCCCTCAGTTTGTACTCATCATATTTACATCAAAGATGGATGTAAGAATGTGCACCAACCTCAGAGAAGGATGAACCCAGCTCTTAAAGACATTGTGAAAGAAGAATTACAAAAGCTACTGGGTGTAGGGTTCATATAGCCCATTTTATATAGTGATTGGGTGTCACCTCTTATTTTAGTTCCCAAGAAGAATAGGAAGTGGAGAATTTGTGTTGATTACTGGGAACTTAACAAGGCTAAAAAGAAGGACCATTTTCCTTTTCCCTTCATTGACCAATCCCTAGATGGCCTTGTAGGAAAGAAATTCTTCTCCTTCCTCAATGGATTTAGTGGATACAATCAAATTCAAATCAACCCTGAAGGAAAAGATAAGACCACATTGACATGTCCTTGGGGTACCTTTTCCTATAGATTTCTTCCATTCAGTCTATGCCATGCCCCTGCTACTTTTCAAAGGGCAAGTTCTAAGTATTTTTGTTGAACTTGTTCATGACTTTGTTGAGATATACATGGATGATTTCACTCCTTATGGACATGATTTCCATGAAGCTCTCTCCAATCTGTGAAAAGTCCCTAAGAAATGTATTGAAATTAATCTCTCATTGAACCCTGAGAAATGTGAATTTTTTATGAATGTAGGGATTGTCCTTGGCAATTCCATATCCAAGGAGGGAATGCAGGTTTACCCAAACAAGATTGACATCATCAAAATGGTCCCTATCCATAAAAAGCAAAGAGATGTTAGGATTTTTCTTAGATTAGCTAGGTATTATAGAAGGTTCATTAAAGATTTTAGCAAACTGGATTCACCCTTGTCTGGTATGTTGGCTAAATATTCATATTTTTGTTGGACAAGCAATTATCAAGAAGCCTTTGAAATACTAAAAGAAAAGCGAACCATTGCACCCATCCTTAGGGGCCCCAACTAGGCATTACCTTTCCATATACACACAGATGCCTCAAAAAAAGATATAAGGGATGCCTTAGGACAAGTGGAAGACAAAATCCCTTGTGTTAACTATTTCATTAGTAAGAATTTGTCTAAATATGTGTTGAATTATACTGTCACTAAAAAAGAACTCTTAGTTGTAGTACATTCTTTAAACAAGTTTAGGGCTTATATCACTGGTTATCAAACTTTGGTCGACACTGATCATGCAACAAATAAGTATTTAATTAATAAACTTGATGTCGATGATAGGATAATTATATGGTTATTATTATTACAGCAATTTGATTTGACTATTGTTGATAAACTAGGGAAAGAGAATGTGGTTGCAGATTTCTTGTCAAGACTAACCCTGCGTGCATGAAAGGAAGAAATGATAGATGATAAACTTCCAAATGAAAATATCTTTTCAATTTTGGTTCTTTCTCCTTGGTTTGTTGATATAGCCAACTATTTGGTTGTTGGAAGATTCCCTCTTAACCTATCCTCCAGGGAGAAAAGCAAGATTGTCAAGAAGAGTGCCCTATTCACCTGGATTTGGGGAAACCTTTTCAGATTGGGGCTAGATCAAATCGTGAGAATATGTGTGATGACATCCTCTAAACATGCCATGATGGACCCTATGGGGGGCACTTTTCTACTAAGAGGACAACCTTCAAAGTTTTACAATGAGGTTATTATTGGCTCACTTTAAATCGGGATGCAAGGAGGTACACCACCCGGTGTGATCAGTGTCAAAGAATAGGTAAGCCAGCACCTCAGGATGAAATTTCCTTACAACCTAAAGTGACTCTAAAGCCATTTGAAAATGGGGGAATGGATTTCAATGGACCTATTGATCCCCCATCAAGAAAAAATAGGTATATAATTATATGCACTGATTACTTGACACAATGGGCTGAAATAATAGTAGTAAAGGCAGAAATTGAGTAGAAGGTGGTTGAATTCAAAGGGAGAACATCTTCTACAAATTTGGTTTGCCAAGGGAGACATTATTTGATTAAGGAGAACAATTTACATCAAGTTTGATTGAAGACCTTATGAAGCAACACCACATCAAGCATAGGACATCTACTGCCTATTGTTGGTGCACTAAGATGAATATTAAAAGTAATATTATTACCTACATTAATCATCAAACCAGGGTAAGTCTGTTTATTTCAAGAGTGTTCAACATTGTTGTTATCGGAAAAAACTAGTGTCCATTCAGAGCTGCTAGTCCCACTAAGACAGGTAGCTATCTTAGAAACAAACAAACTAAAGTTACTTTTGTTTTCCTTTATGAGAAGTAGATGAGAGAGAAGCAGAGAGTACCAACCTCGGTCTTTCGCTTCTTTCCTTGCTTATTTCCTCTCCCCTTTGACAAATCTTTGTCGCTCCTTCCTCGCTTGTCCTACTTCAAAGAACACCTATGGAGTCAAAACAGCATAATACCATCAAAGCATAGAGATCTACAATCATAAGCAATATAGGATCAGATATATATTGACCATACAAATGCATATATCAACTAAGACATACAAGAATATGGAGGAAAACTCAAATAGCTTTATTGATAGAAAGAGTAGAAGAGAGGATTACAACCCATTGATCTGACCCAGCGCCATCCTCCCAGCATGAAAGCCCTTCTTCACCTCATGAAAAGCTAGATCACCCAAAACTATGATGTTCCACAAAGAAACCAACAGCACTTCCTTACAAGATGCAAAATTCCAGCCTCTGGATCTATAGGATGAGGTATCCATATATAGATGTTTGCAGGTGGGTGAGTCAGCTTCTGGGATTTTGATTAGTGTCCTCTCTCTAATAGTTCTTGGTTCCACTTGGAGATTCATGATCTCTTACTCATCCCTGGGCAAATTCAGAGAGGCAAGTGTCAAATGGGCAGTTTCTAGAAGATTATATGGGTTTCCACCTAGCCACCTGCCTCTACCATTTGTCTGCTCTCGCTCATCAAACCCCATAGAAGGGCTTTTCAGTATGCATCACACTTTTTGCATGTGGCAGGTCAGATGCATCGCACCCTTAGCACTGAGCAGTCTGTATGGTCCAGTTTTGACCAATTCTGAGTAGTTTTTCAAGGAGAGCTTCTGGGAGATGATGTAATCAGCTGACCTTGCTCCTTTAGGATATGAAACAACACTTTTAGGGACTTAGAAGCCCTTTGTTTATGGACATATGTGATTGGGGTTGCAGTGCCCAAATATGTCTATAACAGTTGCCCCCTAAAGCATAAGGTCGTAAATATTCAGATGTCGAGTGAAATGCTTTATCATGAGGATCCAAGGTTTTTGGAACTGGAAGGCAACCTATAATAAGATACAGTACAATACTTTATCTTCATAATATTTTCATGATCTAGCTGAGGCGGGCATTCCCATGCTCAGCTTTATAAATTCATTTTCATGTACATAGGACAGATAACCGTCTGTGTGGCACACTGATGATTTTGGTAGAGCCATCACCCTTTAGCTTGGATGATTATCTGTGCAACAATGATTTAAATTTGATGTCTTTATTTTCCTGAATATATCGCAGCCCGGATGGATGAAACTAGATCCGAGATCTTCAAAACTCGTTCAATCTTCACCCGAAGTACAAGTCGATCCATGTGAAAAGATGCTCTGAAGTCGAACATGGAATGACATCGCCTGATTACCAGCTAATGATGTAAGTTGTTAACAGGCGCGAGAGGAATCACCGATAATGATAATGACCCTCAAGGTACTACAATAAAATTCATGTGGTGTGAATACATGAGTCGATGTTGAACACCACGCAAAATATTTTGGTCGAAGGCCATTAATGTAAACCTGTCTCTGGAAGTGAGAAACTTGTCATTGAGGCATGAAAGCTTCAAAGTACTGAAAGGGTTTTTCCTAGGTCGACTCCTTGGATAATGAGTTGATGTCGACAAGAAGTGACCCGTCATAGGAGGGCATTGATGAATCCCACATCTATGACACGAAACGGAGCAAATTATTTTGTGGAGGTGAAAGCAATCTGATGATACAGGGTTTAGGGTGGCAGTCATGAATGAATGAAGTGCAAAAGGTATTGCAGCAGATGAGACACAAGCTGGGTCGGTGAATTCTCTGGGCGACTTCTCTTGGACATATTAGTGACACTGAAATGGATTGGTAGCGTTAACCCCAAAAAATGGATGGTACGATGGACCAATAGTGATATGATCGGTGAATGGAATAACCAAACCCAACTCAATCATGGTGACGAAGTGAAAGTGTCATGTTCAAGAGCGACTTGCTACCAATAAAGTTTCTTCAAGTTTTCTTCTCAATTTTTCCCCAGACATTTCTGACGAATACCTCTTTATTTTTGTCAAGCTTGAGGAGGATAACATATGCTTGTTCTATAATTTTCCCTTTGGGAAAACCCGTCGCTATGTTTTAACGAGCCTAGCGACAGTGAAACTCGTTCTTGTCTGCATGGACAAGTTTGTCGCTATTAGTTTTAACGAGTTTAACGACAAAGATAACTCGGTCCTTTTTCAATTTTAGAGAGTCTGAAAAGGGACAAAAAGGAAACTCCAGTATTCCTTTTTCATAATGTAATCCCTTAAGTCCGAAAAAGTGTAAAATAATACGGAAGAGATGACTTTTCGATAGTTTTAATGAGCCGAACAAGACAACTGCTCGATATTTTTGTGTAATGATCCCTCAGGTCCAAAAAGATTAAAATATAGAAGAGGGATAGCACTTCTGATCGCTTTAACGAGCTGGAGAGGCCAATTGCTCGGCAATCTTTTCATATTTTACGAGTCAGATGAAAAGAGCTTAAAGAAGACTCATTTTTTTGAGGAACGAGTGATGATTGTGGATAGAAGCTAGTTCCAGTAAGGTTTGGAACTTTTCAATCATGGCAGTGTAAAGAAGATGGCTAACAGAATCACTCGTTGCAGATGTTCCTCAAAAGGGGTAAACAATCAAATGGAGGCGATATGATCAGCTAAAAAAGAGTGGAGGTGATGGTAAGAACACGACCAAGGCTCAAAAGCTAATGATAATGTGATCGCAATGGTTATTTACAGAATGTGGTTTCATTTTTTAATGAGCTTAAACTTTGGTGGAACATATGCTCATTGCTAGGTTTATTTTTTAACAAGCTTGAACTTTCGCGTAAACTACTCATGCCAGTCGTATAATAAGGATGTCTCATCGATAGGTTCATTTTTTAGGGAGCTTGCCCCATTCGAAACTTTGCTCCAGATCCTTTCATTATGTAAGCTAGGAATGACCAATCCTACGAGTTTAAAGGGTTAAGAACCTACAAACTAAGAAAATATATGGTTTCTTTTCACTTTCATGCAAAAAGGTTTGCATGCCCCCAGGTATAACGAAGTAGAGTTTCCAGGTTACCCTTCAATTTGCAGAAAAAACACTTGCTATGTTGGGAAAGGCATACCTTCTGATGCAGGTATCTTATTCCAATCTAATCCCATTTTCCTAAATAGACGGGTGTGTCAGACTAGTCATATTCCTACGTGGAAACCCACCTTATAACTGGGGTTTTCCTACCAAAGAAGACCAGGGCACATGCCCCCTGGGTTTCAGTCATAATCACCGAATCACTCGCGCTCATCAGGTGGATGGACTAGAGATTGATGAGACATTCCTTGCACAAAAAGACAAGTTAGGGACGTGTTGTGCTATACAACAACCCCCCGTTTCAAAAAATCTTACTTTAGGAAATAATAAATTGAAATGGGTCCCTTTTAGATTAAATTGGTATTAATCCATCACTCTTCTAAAGGTTCAGAAATAAAGAAAACAACTTGAAACCTTTTGAAATAATCGGTCTTAAAAATAAAATGAACAATCCTTTATTATTGTGATAAAGCGATCGCAAGATCACATATCGCAATAACAAAGGATGCATAACTATGACCCATTGATTTTCCCCGATGCGATAAAAGCAGGTGACCAACAGGTATCGGGAAAATAAATAATAAAAGGCCCCTCCCCTTTTGCTCTGATGTGATATCGCAATCGGCAATCGTGGAATGCGACGTGAATATAACAAACTCTCCTCCTTCAAACTCCCAATGCGAGTCAAGCGATATCACTATCGGCGATCGGGGATTCTATAACGCTTAAACAAATTGCCCCAAGGCTTCCTCCGATTGCTGATTGCGATGAATCCAGGCGCAACTTTCGAAAAGGATCAATATGATTTCGCTATATTATATATTAATTATCATTGAAAGCCTTTTCTCTTCCCGATAGAGATTCACTCGCGTCCAACCGCCAAAAAATCAAATCCACGCTTAAACCATTATTCGGCAAATAAAGGATATAATGAGCATTTAAATGATTGATAGGTTTTAACGACCAATTAATGAGCAGTTATGCCTAAATCCTATCAGAGATTGTATCCGTGAGAGCCTTATGATAAATCTTCCATTATTCATTGATTGACACAATTCCCTCATACTTGGTTTTCGCCATCTTTTCTCTGCATTACGTTCATTTTTCTCTTGCGCAAAGTTTTTCCACAGTAACAATTCCAGACCAAATGGGAAAGAAATCTAAGAAGTCTGGAACACCTTCAGTTTCTATGGTAACAGGACAACATGCCACCGATCCGTGACCAAGCAAGAAGGGATTAATCTTAGATACCACATGTCTCGGCCTTGGCAACACTACTTGGCAAAATATTTACAACCTGGTAGAAGTCGAGGAACCTCAGCAAACATCGGTACAAGCTTCAACAGGTTCAAGACGGAAATCTGATGCTACTTTAAAAGATTTGGCTAATTCCTACCTACATAGGATAGCAGCTCGAGAACAAATTCTTTCGTATATGGATGTGGTGAGATGGGAAATTGAGGAAATTCCAATTACAGACAGAACATTTTGCACTGTTGATCGAAGAGTATTTGGTTCATTTCAGCCCAACGATCTCAGACAAATGTACCATTTGCCTGAGCCAGAGAAGAAGTACAATAAAGCATTTCTGGAGAAGTTTCGAGATGAGAATGAGACCGAGTCAGCGCCTATACGAGAATGGAGACAGAACCCGGCAAAACACAAACATGAGTCTTCAGGTAAGTACTCTGTCAACTCCTTATGCTCTCCGTATTTTTATGCTGGAGTAATGATGTGTCGATTGTGGGGATTACATGATTCTTCAAAATTTTCCATAGAAATGGTTCCTTTGATGGAAGCGGCATGTAATAGTGAAATCATGGATTGGGGGACTATATTATCGGATAAGTTGGCTACGGCTATTCTTGAATTCAGAAACAAATCCCGTGTTACGGATAGTTTCATCCCTCCATTTTATTTTAGTGCCTATATTTTGGATACCCTCTGTTTCAATTCCGAGTTTCTTGTGTTAGGGTGGAGATGGACTCCATAGGACCCTATGCCTATTCATATCTACCACCAGAAACTATGGAAAGCTCATTATAAACACCAT
>APFE031530186.1:342048-361277 GCA_000404065.3 Pinus taeda | reverse complement strand
ATTACCTGCATACGAATTCTAAATCACATGAAAAATAAAAATGCGAGAGCATAACACATAAAACACATATACACAGATATTTCTCACTGGATCCCAAAAACCGGGACTACCAGCTTGATTTTTCATTATATTCCTTTCAATGTTACAATACATATTTATACATGCCGAAGCATCCAATACCATGGACCGAAAACCATCACGTCCAATACCATGGACAAAAAAACCATCGCATCCAATACCATGGACCGAAAACCATCGCGTCCAAAAAACATGTGCAAAAATCATGCACAAAACCATAGTGGGTCCGCCCAACCTAACATAGGGTCCAAAACCAAAATTTTCCGGGGCGCTGCCCCGGACCCCATAAAGTGGGGTTACGGGTACCCCTCAAACCCCCTGTTAACTATGCGGAAAGAATATAATACAACCCAACACTATCCCCCTACATTATCCACACTTCATCTGTAAAGGTTGTGGGGAAGGCACCATACACACATGCATCATTTAATTTCCTTAGATCCACACAAATCCTGATTTCTCCTTTAGCCTTCTTTTCCTAGAACACCATGGGACTTACCAACTCTGATTCCTCCATAGGTTTAATGATCCCTGCTGCTATCATTTTATCTAACTATTCTCTTACTTTCTCCTTATATTTTGGATTCAATCTGTAGGGTATTTGCTTGACAAGCTTCACATCAGGCTTTAAAGGAATATTCACAACTACAAAGTCTCCTACTATGCCCTTCATATCTGAGAACTTAGTGGGGAATAAATCTTGGTATTCATGCAAAAGATCTGTCACTTTTCTAACTGTTTCTTCATCCCAGTAATCTCTTATCGTTGCAAACTTTGGCTCATCTTCTGACCCTATATCCACCTTCCTTGTCTTTAATGGATTTGTTATATCAAACATTTCTAATTTAGGTCCATTCACTTTGCGGTAGCCTTCAGATTCTACTATGTCAATATTGTGAGGGTCTAGATCTTCTTCTGCATTGATGTTGTAGCATTCCAGTACATTATGTAGTTTTGCAACCCAATCAAGCTGCCAAGTGAGTGAACTTTCGTTCTCAAAAATCTTCTTTTTAACTATGTGAAGGGATGAATCTATATATGGACAATCATATTCGAGGCAAAATGTCAATATAAAACCATCAGCCATCTCTGCCCAACTCACAATACCATGTCGAAGTTCTGTTTCCAAGTACCAGTTTTGAGGAATTGTCTCCAATGTATGGATGAATCCATGCACCCATTCTTCATGTGGAATCTCCTTCCATGCTATCATACAAAGATGGATGTGCTCTCTAGGGTCAGTTTGACCATCATATTTATCTTCCAATTTGTATCTAACTGAACAAACCTTATCCATATCAACCTTTGACCTTCCTGCCAAGTTCCTATATTCTTCTTATGTGTACCCCGCCATCTAGCAGGAGTAGCTCTTAATGCTAGATCCAGAGCTAACAATATTTGACACTTTGATACCTATTCTTCATATTCTTCAAGAAAATCATTTATATTACCCAAACCATCATAAAAAGGTAAGTCACATATCTCAACTTTCATACAATGAACTACTTTAGTAATTTTTGCACATCACCTTGTAGACACTTCATGTAACCTATTTTGCCAATTTTCCAATTCTTATTCTAAATATGAAGTGCATGAACTGTCTTGTTCCCAACCCAATTTTCCGTCTGCAATGGGATTAATCCATTCTTCTTCTTTGGTTGTTATATGATAAATGTTGCTAATGATTGATGCATTGTACTCTTGTTTAACTGGTTCAATATACCTTGCTCCTTTTGATGGATATAATGGAACAATGACTCTCTTATTGTTGCTTTGAAATATCATTTGCCTCTTCTTTAAGTTGATTATAGCCATGTTAGCAAATTCCCAATCCAGTATAAGTAGTGCATGATAGGGGTTACTATCATCCACAATTTCTATCACTTCAAAAGTCAATAGTAGTGCGCACCCCTTCAATGTCTACTGTAATGTGTGATAATATTCCTAGAGGAACAATCTTTTGTTGGTTCGCCATTCTTAGCTGAATAAGTGACCATTGGAACTTGGATTTACCCTTTAATTCCCATGTTTGCTTTGTTATAACATTAGCTTTAGATACTAGATCTAAAATAACTTGCTCCATGTCATATTCTCCTATTTGTGCATTAAGCCTCATTTATTTTCCAGTTCTCTTTTGTCTATGTAAATTGTTAACTTCACACATATCACTTCGTGGTACTTGTTTAGATGCGCAGGAATTTATCAATTCTTGAAGTACTTTTACAACCCTTTGATCTCGCAACAATTTCATACAAGTTTGAAGAAAATATTTTAGAGTATCTACCTGATATACTGCATCTTGTTCCTATATTATTAGAGCTTGGCCTTGTGTCGAAGATGGTAGATCACAACTATTATTCTGATTTTGTTGCACACTAGATGTCGAAGCTCCTGCATCCATAAATCTTCGCTTCTCTTCCATAAATATTTCTTTTTTCCTTTTGAATATCAAACATAGGGTCTTTTTCAGTAGTATTTCTTACCTATGCAGATTCGACTTCCTTCTTCCCATCTTCTTTATCATCCCTAGCTGCAGCTCCACTTCTTGTTACAATATTTATGCGAGGTTCCACAGTCATCATTTGGATGTTTTGTGTCGACTGATGGTTCCTCTTTTCTTGCATTTTTTCCATAAGTACATGACACTCTTCAATTACATGATCAAAATATTTGCAATACTTACATGTCGTGGTAGGATTCTAATAGTCTCTTGTGAAGTTTCATGCCTAGCCACAATTGTAGCAGATAATCTGTCCTCGACCTCGACTAGCTCCACCACCTTGACTATTACCTCGACCTCGACCTTGATAACCACCCCGAAAACTGTGCTATCCATGTTCCTCACTTCCATGTTCTTTGGCTTGCATCCTATATGCATCAACACTTCGATCCATCATTAATTCATAAGCTCGACAATTGTTTTCATCACGTCCTAGTGATTTTCATAACTTGCAATATAGGTTCCTTGGATTTTTCACATAATTTTGCAACAGATAATAATCTTCAACACGATGTTCGCCCCTAGTTTTACATATATCGCACCATAAACTAGATCCGAGATTCAAAGGATTCAGTGCTCCACTAGCCATGTAGTTTCTGAAGAGAGGAAATTGTTCCTTAGAATGGTCTTCTCCTTTACACTTTGTACACCATACTTCTTCTCAAACTTCTTTACTTTTCTTCGTATCTTGTATTTGTAGAGTCAAATTTTCTAGTTGACTCTGGATCGGCTACATACATGCATTGGTATCCCCTATTGACGAATCTTCTAACTTCATCACAAGTTCTAAGGCTTTGACTTGAGTTTCTATCTTCTATTGTGACAAAGACAATATTATATGTGGAGGCAACAAAAATATAAACCACTTTTTATGTTGCTGCAAAGCTATTTCGAAGTTCAACTGATCCAATAATATCTTGAATCTTTGATAAAATTCCCAAACAAACTCAACAGGCTTTTGTTTGATTTCTTTTAGCTCTGTGATGCACTGCGACTCAGGCTTCAGTTTCTTGAATTATTTTACCAGCGCTGTTTTAATGTCTGAAAATGGTCTATTTTGATTACTCGAATACTTCATGTATGGTGTAAACGCTCTATCCCGAAATGGTGTAACGAGTTGCGCTTTCTTCATATTTTCATCATGGACCTGCTTCACTATCCACACTGCTTCACATAAGAACCATAATTGCTTTGGATCCTCTGATCCAGTCCCTTCAAAAATAAGCAACTTAATATCATCGACCATATTTCTTCATGGTGGGGGGAGAGGGAGGGGGATTCGTAAGGGAAGGGGATGAGGGTAGGGGGCTAGGAGGGGTAGGGGAATAGGGAAAACCAAAAATACCCTAATTATTACTTGATTTTGGCTTCGACGAACTTTCAGGTTGAAAGGGTGAATACTACGAGATTACTTCATGGTTCTTAAGACGATTTTCTTCACTTTCAGACTCACTTAACAGAGAGATATAGTTAGCTTCTATAAAATTATTTGGATCATGGCCACGAGATCTATTTCTAGTGTCTATTCTATATCTTTTTCGACTTCACATTGTCTCAGTCTCTTCTTCAGATCTTCTAAACATAAGTAACTAACAATATGATTGCATTCATAAAATCCCCTTTCCACACAAAAGCATCTTAATCCAAAGGTTCATAGATTTTAAGAGCTTACCTTGTGGTCCTTTGAAAAAATTTCATTCTCCTTCGCTATAGGACACAATCGAGTCTACTGTGAACTCAGTAATGAATCCTCCTAAGATGCTATCAATCCAGAAATCAAAAGCTCTTGAGAGCCTATTGTCCGTGTTCTTGAGTTGCTCTATTAATTCAAGATTCCACTCCTTAGGTTTGTCTCCATTGAAGTAGTCCGTTCTTTCAGTCAATCTAGATACTCACTTGTATAGCTCAATATGAAACGAACCGAAGAAGATTCTTTATTGATCTTCAAAAATGTATTTCTCCAACCACCTTTTAGATGACAAATAAGGGCTTCTATCCTGCAAATTCTTGTTCCTTTTGTTCTACCCAATCTTGGATTTCTTTCTTCGACGGATGCCACATAAACATATCTTTCAAATAGATTCTTGTCCCGAAAACAAAACCATTTGTTGGCTTAGGTTGGGCTAACCCAAATTCAAATTTTACCACAACAAAACCCTCAACCACTGGACCTCTCAGCAGTGATCTCCAAGCATATCACAGTCTCACCCAAAGCGATTATGGGAGGTTGTAGAACCAGGTTTTTGCACCCCGAGGGATACTGCGTTGTGGAACTCTTGTATTTTATTATGCTTTAACACTTACTTACTATGTCACATTCATAAAATACTTCACTCTTATACTTTACTTCACAAAATTACATTTATCACTTAAACATATCATAAACATCCATAAACTTTATAGTACTGAAATAAAGCGCAGATATTAAGAATATAAACACATTTAGACACATATTTTATCGTGGTTCATTCCAATGTGGGACTACATCCATAAAAACTATTTCTTCTAATATAGAGTTTGTACAACAAATAGTTCTTGACTTGTGCACTCAACTGTAGGTTGCCTGTGCACTCAGCTACAAACTTAGCCCCTTGCGCACTCAGCTGCAAAACCTTTCCTTCACCACCAAACTCAATCACACAGATTCAAGCATTCAATACACGATTTTGCATAATAATGATGATGCTTTATTTTGTTTTTATTCATCCCTATATACTATTACATCGAGGGATTACATCGCTACATTTCCATGGACAACATACCATGGTTTCCAAAATACAAGGAACTAAGGTCCAAAACCCTTCAACCTATCCAATATTATATGGTTTTACAAAAAGGAAGGGGATTCGCTGCAAAGCCCCCATACTGCACAGTGAGTTTGCTGCACGGTCCTTGTGTGCTCCGCTGCTATGCTGCGCGGTCCACTTCACACTTTGTACTATGCGATTTATCCCCAAAATTCAACTTCCTTACCCAAAATTTGGCCAAGTTAGGCCGTGCCAAAAATTGCCTCATGTTAGAATATTGTTGCTTGCTACTAGAGTTTGTTGGTTGGTATGCTACTCTGGATGATGATTGGTATATTTGCTGCTTACTACTACTAATATGTGAGGCATGGATACTTGTTGATGTGCATCATTTTTTAGCCACGTAGAGATCAATTGCTCCATTCTTTGTGCTTCAGTTATTGCTACCTTATCATATGGAGTTGACCCTTTTCCATTGATGTCAAAGGAAGAGTGATAGAGGATGATGGCCTAGAGAGTTTGTGTATGGTTTCCATCAATTCCAAAGGGGGAAATTGTTGGAATTATGGTGTGCATCAATTTATCTAGCTGATGTTGGAATTGATTCATGATGGTGTTGAGGGACTAAGTCCCCTAGGGTTTTGGGTCAACACCCTAGTAGAGCGAGGGGTTATCTACAGTAAAAGACAATCATTCCACACAGATATGATACTTAAATAAGCAAACTATGCAAAGAGATGTGTACCTGGGGGTCCTTCGTTTGAGTAGATCTAGCCAGGGTTCAAACCCTCTCGGAGTTCCTCTCGATCCTTGAACCTACAAAACAACCAATTCAAAGAAGCATAGCAATATATGGACAAAGTATCATATAGAAATCAACTTCATAACATATTGAAATATGGTTATTTATACAATGAAACAATTATTCATATGCAAACCAAACAATAACATCATATGCGTAAAGAAGATTGATTTCGGGAACAAGACAAATGTTTCTTTATTGCAGATAACTAAAACAAAGCAAGGAATGATATCACCTGAATCTTCCTCTTACTAGCTCCAAGCGGAACCGTCCTCCAGGTTCATCCAATCCCAAGCTTTCAAAAGGCTCCTTCCATGACTTACACAAGGATATCTCAACTAGTGAAATGACAACAAAACTCAAGGAAACAAGGGTTTCCTATAGTGGGGGAAGTGCTGAAAGCACATGGATCTTCAGATTTGATCAAGGATAATCTCAGTAGAGTAATCCTCTCTTTTTTCTCCTCCTTAAGGCCTTCCCATTGAAGCATTTTTATACTTCTCCCAAAGTAGTTTTTTAGTTGGGAATTCGTTGGGAACAGTTGGGGCCACAGGCACTAATAGGTAATCAACAAGTAAAACCCATGATCTCCACCCGAAATTAAGGAAATTTAATTTTTTTAAGTGTTTTAAGACATATACGCGGGTTGGGTATACACTGACCCGCGTACACATGCATTTAGCTCAGGGCAATGTCGCGTACAAGGAATAAAACATTGTTTTTAAAGTAATTGGACTAAGTCTAGAAGGAGGGGTTTCCCTAGGCCATAAATGCAGCATCATAAATATCAAAGGTGAGATTTGGAGCTATAACAAATGCCCCCTAGTATATGAGGTCAGAAGGGGTACATGATGGCCGAAATGTATTAAGTACATGGAAAGGAAACCTGTCAAAAACTGAGAAGGACTTCACTAGATTTCAGCCTGCGAAGCTAGAAAAGGAGATCAGAAAGAAACACTGTCTGAGGCAGGCATACCCATGCTCAGAGAAAGTAAAGCATGTATTCATATCAAGCACAAGCAGATCCACTAAGGATACAAGTATAAGAAACTGGAAATGGATCATCTGATCATGATCGAACAAGTATATGTCTGAATATCACATATAAGAATATCAATGAAGCTGAAAGATGAAGCTGATCACTGATGTCAAAAACTGATCCCAATAGTACCAAATGAACATGATGGAATAAGATGATACTACACTGAAAACTCGGGTGCCAACATATAAAATGTCGACATGAATGACTGCAACATGTAAGGTGGAATGGTATCAACTAGCAGCAACAGGAGCAACTGTCAAGTGAACCAATGAATGTTGATGCAACTCGACGTCTTCACTGACCGTCGTGGTACATTTCTACACAATGGGAATGAATGTGCTGAGGTCAACCATGTGAGAAATCGTTTGATTACCGGTGATTGATGTATACCATTAACAAACACGAGACTACTCATCGATAATGATAATGAGAATCAAGGTACCCCAATACAATCTAACAAGTGTGAATAAATGATCTGAAGTCGAACACCTGGAAGAATCTATCGATCAGGAGACAATGATGGTTTCCCACTGTCGATAGCAAAGGATCTGCCATTAATGACTGCAAACCCCAAGGTATTTCCAAATGGACTCTAGACCTTTGCCCCAAAGTAATGAGTTGTAGTCGATGGGGAACGATCCACTAGAAGGAAGGCATTAAGGCATCCTTTATCAATCTAGCGTGAATGTAACCCGTAGGCCAATAATGTGGAAGGAATCAGACGAAAAAGATGTAGTAACCCAATCGAAGCACATTTATGGTGTACACAAGATGTAGCTAGCGCACAACAGAAACCCTCTGAACCAACCAATAATGAAAGCTGACAGAGAAGCGAGGTATCCACCAATAGGGTCAAATGGAAACCAAGGTACTGCACGAATCCCAATGTATGATACTGTAAGCTGACGTCGAACACAAGGGAAACCACTCAGTCAAAGACCCATGAGACTGATCGATGCTGAGCACAAGGTGACCTATCAATAATGAAAATAGGGCCAGGGTGCGGCTCTAGGCCTGTCCTCAGAGCAGGATGTCGTCTTCAATAAGGACAAGACCCGCCAGCAAGAAGTCAATGGAGACCTTCTCAAACTGGCATGAGTAAAGGACCAATATAACTGATGTGATGATAGACAATACATTGACAATTAGGGATGGCCGACTGAAAAATGAGTCAAGAGACACCGCAGAAAGGCCAACTCAGGCTTCCTTCCCTTGAACAAAAGCATGACTCAAATGATGACTTTGTGGTAGCATATGATAACTTTGTATAAGCTCGTCACGTAGGAGGCATGAACAAACTCTCCATATGATTGGAAGAGATAACCAATCGGAGGAGGACTGACTCAATAACAAGGTTAAGGTATACCTAAGCCAAGCTAGATCCCACCCAAATGGAGGAGACACTTTGTTTAAGTGCTTTGTTCAAGGTGACACGACTCTAGCTGCCAACAATAAGTGGAAATATTGTTCCGTTCCCGCTCTTTTCGGAATATATAATTTTTTTGTCTTTTCCTTTAAGCTGGAAAAAGAATAAAATAATTCTATAATACAGTGGAAAGAATGAGTGTCAGTGAAACAGATGATCTAGTTCCTGGGATGGGAACATTCCTATGCTCAATGCATGTAGGTGAAACTGGTCAAGGGCACTCAAAGGGATGTTCCTTCCACAGGTCTGAAGGTGTGTCAAGTTGCAGAAGCTAAGGGATTGCAAGTTTGATTTTTGCAGAAGACATGGTCAAAAAGTGGCTTAAACATGAGTCCAAGTGAAGTCGGCTCAAGGCCAAAAGGTGTGAATGGTCAAAATGCAATGCAGTAGTACAACTTAACATAAAGGAGCCTCTAGGGTATAAGGCCAGAACGAAGCGAAGAAGCAAAGAGGAATGAGTCTTCAACGCACAAGTTATGGCGGGACTAGAGAGGACTCCTGAGCCTAGGAACAAAAAATCATCATGGGTGCCAAGTGACAACAAGGTACTATCTAGGGCACCCATGATAAGGTAGGCTCTACCACACAAGTCATGATACTTCTAAGCAATGAGAAGGTTCTGCACCATAACTTGGTGGCGTCGATCTTAAGGCCAAAATGGGAAAGGAAACTGATAAGTGCACAATGCAGGTGAAAAGCTAACCTATATGCCAGTTTTGAGAACCAATACCTGTCCGAATGGATCAACCATAACAATTTCCAAAGGAGAAATCTTCCAAGTTCTGTAAACATAAATAGGAACACTAGACAAGAAGTTAATACATCCCACATATAAACTTCCTATAAAATCTTGTGTTATAGAATGCAAAACTTGAAAATGCATACCTTATATATACAATATGGTACAGGGAACCACACAACCTTGTGGCTTATGCATAATAGTTTTTCTAGACAAACCCCTTGCAGGGCTCAGGCCAAGAATTCCTTTGGTAGTCAAAACTCATGGGTTCAAAGAGATCCTCCTGTGAAGGCAAATCACATTCTGAGAAATCATGAAAACTACAAGGATCAAAGGAGGGAATCAAGGGGTCCCATGTCCCTATAGGAAGAATCTCTCGATCAACTGTCGGGGCCAAGTCCCAAGAAGGAGAATAGTAAGTCAAAGGATCCTTCTCAGAAGCGATTGAACATTGAGGATTCAATACCACATAATTCACCCATGGCAGGATAGAGTCTACTTGAACACTTGGAACAAAACAAGGGGTATTCCGCAATAAATTTGAATAAGGGTGGTAATTATTAGATGCCAGCTAAACAATAGTAACAATATTCCCTTTATGAGGAAAACACATCACTCGAAAGAGTGAAGACACCAAAACATTCATAGCGTAGACATAATCATGCCCAAGTAACATATCAAAGTCTAAAGCGCTATCAACCACCATCATATTGATTAAGACAGTCTTCCCACCTAAAGTAATAGGCGATCGAGGAAGAACACCCATAGATTCACCAGGTTTTCTATCATAGGCTAACAACTGACTCTGAGCTGTCAACAACTTTGGGGAACCCAAAGCTTTCCAAGTCAAAGAGGATATAATACTTGCAGAGGATCCTTCACCCACCATACACTGATAGACGTTTGTGGAATTAACTCTAACCTTTATTTGGAAAGGTGTGGCTGAAGGAAGACGAGGCTCGACAAGACTATCCCAATCAAAGGAGACACTCTTAAAACTTGGAGGGGAAACATTTGAAGAAACCAGAATGCCCCCTATACCAGAAGACTTTGTACTAGAAATCAAACAGACTCTTTTGTTAGGCATTTCACCCCCCAAAAGAGGAGTGTAATCAGCCAGAGATTGCGCTGGCTCTACCACATTATCAACCAATGGTTGATGGGATTGATGAGAAACCATATCTGATCCAGGAGTAGAAGAACTTTCAGACTTAGACCATATCCTTTTGTACCTCTAGAATACTAGGGCATAAATTAGTAAGATGGTCTCCCTTGCATATCTTACAAGGGAACTTAGGTTTAAAACTTCTCCAGGTTTCTTATCAACCTCCAATTCGCCAACATGACTAGCAGTGGTTTGCAGAGAGTCCTGAACATGACTTTTAGAGGTCGATGATTCTTTGCTAGTATGACTCATAGTGACTAGACTCGTGCCCCCAGCATGACTGGCAGCGGCTAAAGGCTCATCTTCATCATGATTAGCAGAGGTTGATGATGAATTGCTAGTATGACTCGCAGTGACTAGACTTATGCCCCCAGCATGACTTGCAGCGGTTAAAGGTTCATCTCCAACATGACTAGCAGAGGTTGAAGATGAATTGCTAGTATGACTCGCAGTGACTAGACTTATGCCCTTAGCATGACTGGCAGCGGCTGAAGGCTCATCTCCAACATGACTAACAGAGGTTGAAGATGAATGGATAGAATTCTTCTTCTTCTTCGTCTTCCACTTTCTCCTCTTTTTAGATTTCTTATTACAAGAAGGAGGAGAAAGAGGAATCCTAGATTTCTCTTTGAAAGAAGATGAACAATTAACATCCATGTGATTCCCCTGAAATAAAGCATTCATCTGAGAAGCTTCAAGAACATCAGGAATATTTGGATTGGACCATAGCTAAATGAGTAGTCCAACATTCAATCCAGGAATATTCAAGGTAGCCATCAAGGGAGTACCAATGTTTCTAAAGAAAGGAAAAGCACAAGGATCCCCTTTTGGGAGGGTACCTTGGTTGGTTTCTACAGGAATATTGGCCATATCTAACTGATTCGCAGACCCTTCCCTTACGGGAATGTAGAAATGACTTTTCAAGGAAGATAGACTCACAATCAAAACCTTTGCCCTTGAGGAGGAAAATCCGCAACTTTCAAAAGAATGATCAAAAATCCTTTTAAGATCGGCGGAGTGGTAAGTCAGTCACTTAGAATCTAAAGTCTGAAAGTGACCAGAAAAAAGTACCTAAAGCCAACTATATACAAGAAACAAAGAGCACTCGACTATAAAATCCCTAAATATACAACCAATCAAGCAACTTCCAAGTATTTCCGCTCCGGGTGATGAGGACCGGACACCAAAATACAAGAAAGTGAAGTAAGGGAACTTTCGAAGATAGTCTAGGATAATGACGGCCCAGGCCTACTAGCGAAGGTATCAGAGGAAGTTATGCTGGCCTCCAAACAACAGCCTGTGCCGGTGCAGGCCCCTGAGCTTTGCAAGGGTGCCCTCTAGAAGTACTGCTGAGAGTGATACAATGTTGACCTCAGGTGCCACGGGATTCCCCTCTGTAGCCACCTGTGTAGATCCCTAGGATAAGCAACTAAGGTTACCAACTCGTGTCAGAATCCAGGCGGAATAGTCTTGAGGTAAGATTCGACAAGTAGGAGAGGGGGTATCTCTCTTCCTTATCTTCAAAAACGTCGACCTCAGGTGCCCCTAAACGACATTTTTTTTTCGGGTCTGCTATAGGCTCGTGGCCATAGGTAGGGGCCTACAACAAAACCTATAGTACTTAGATAGACCATTCCAACAAGGTATCATACATGCCAAATGAAGATAATATGACCAAGTTATGACCACAGGAAGTTGGCTGCCCAACTAACCCCAATGGGGCCCACAAACTCTTGGTGTTACATCTTCTGGGGTTAGGGTTTTCGTTGTTTAGGGTTTCTCTTGTTTTCCAGTAATAAATAGGCCATTGAGCCTCATTGTAACACAATTCAAAGGCATGTATCCGCCACATATCTTCTCAGAGATAAGCTACCATACCCCGAGCTATCTTATTTCTATTCTGTTTGTAAGCATAGTTCAATATTATTCTATTAATGAAATGAAGTGTTTTTTTGCTGCATCTCTATGTTTATGATTATATCTGTAAGTTTTCACATTCTTGTTTAATTTTGGATCAATGGTATCAGAGAAATCTACTCTTTCTCTATTTTTCTTTGCATGTTCCCAACGAGGTCAGGGTATAAGAAGTTAGGGCTTGATTTGGTTGAACCATTGAAAGATCAACCTCGCAAAACCTAATGACCTCCCATGGTGGAAGAAAATAAAGATGACGCGGTAGGATATCCTTTCAAAATGTTGCTCGAGGAAACCCTTGAGGGACAGAGGGACATGATGATGGATAAATTTTCCCAGATCCTTCGACGGTTACCCACAGATGATGCATCTTCATCCAATAACCACTCTAGAGGTGTCACTTGTAGGAATTTACAGGGTAAGTTCCTTAGATAGAACACCAAAGGAAACCGCTCGCAAACATATCACAAATCAATATACCAGTATTCTTGACATGGTTAAAAACCTCAAAGAGGGAAACAGTCCATGGCCTGAGCCAACATGACCACTTCAGACAATTTATTAATAAAAGAAAGAAAATTTATATAAGCTTCTCTCATGAACAATCACCCTACAAATGGCCCTCCATGCTCTCAAAATAGAGATCATGGAACAATCGTGTGTTAAGCCACAAATCAAGTGTCGGTAATACCAAGGAGAGAATGAACCGTCGAATCACTTCATGTCTAGAACATACCGTGATGGTCATATTGTAAGTTACAAAATTACATAGTAAAGAAACACACTTTACCTAACTTTACACTAGACCAAGTTATACTTAACTATTTCCTATGTGTCTTCGTCAGATCTTGTCAGAGTTTGACTTTTAGCAGTAACATCTGACTACACTTTGGTGTGATAATCAAAGTTCCATTCAACTATGCCAAGATCCAGTCCAACATCAGTGCAACAAACACATTGAACTACACATGCACTTCATCAGAAAGCTCATTAATGATCATGTTCTTGAAGTGCAATATTGTTCAACCGATGAGAAAGTTGCAGACATATTTACAAAGGCTCTCACAGAGGTGAAGTTTACTAAACTTCGATTTATGGTTGGAGTTCAAGAAGTTGTCACTAAGGGGGGTGTTACACAACATTTTGTCACTGTCCCTGTACTCCTCGTTCCTTCATCCTGGAGGACCTCTACAACGAACCCTACATGTTTTCCCTTCATGAAGAAACTCCCATTATGTCCCTCTTCATGAGCAGAAAAATTCCCTTTTGGACCATTTTTCCCAAAATCTTCTGTTTTTCCCAGTTTACAAGACTGACGCTATTGGCCCTTTTCCTCCTCGTGCCAATATGTAGGGATTAACACTATCCCTAGTTCCGACCAGAGTGATTGAGCTTTGTTCTAGTTGCACCGGCCCTCTTATGGAAAGTTTTTTAAATAAAGAGCTGAAGCTTCCAGCTCTAGAAGCTTTGTAGCGGAAGTCTGGTAAATGGTTTGGTCGGATGGGGTCGAGGATGTCAGTTTGGGCTCCTTTCCCCTATAATGATGGAACTACCTCAAGAGATAAGACCTTATCCCATGAGAAGAGGATCCATTTCCCATCCATTCATGCTATATAAACCTCCCTTTTTCCCAAGCACAAGCTAGTGTTATGGTTGGTGTTATGTGCTAATTAAGTTTGGAGGAAACAAGCTATTCATATTTGTAGCTCTCTAGTTGTATGAGGGATAAGTGTGAATTTGGTTTGGTGTGAAGCCTAAAGGGAATAACCTTAAAACTATTATCATTGAGGCCATCATGGAATGCTAGCATAAGTGTGTGGGAACCTGGTTTTGTCGGAGGAGAACGAGAACGTCAAGACAATGGTTGTAATCTATTCTCGATACAATATATATGCAACTATTGATTAATTTCCTACATGATGTGTCACCTTAAATGTTCATGGCTTAATGTTCCTTGACTTGTTAAGTAGGTTGAATTACAATTTGTTTATTATCACGATTGTTGTTTACATGTTTTGGGTGTTTGAAGAAGGAAGCAAGAGATAGCTGGAGCGAGTAAGCACGAACATCATCAAACAAGATAAGCGTACTAATAGGTAGGACCTCTTAATTGGTTCTAGCCTAAGGAAATCTTCCATAGAATGTATGGTTGTGGTTAGACCCATTATCGGGCTAGAGGAATTGTTTTTGTCCGCACTCATAATTTTACTTCACAAAAAATTGGTGACTCCACTTGGGAGTTTGGCAACATTTGGATTCAATATATTTTCTTGATTCAATATATATGCAACTATCGATTGATTTCCTACATGATGTGTCATCTTACATGTTCATGGATCAATGTTTCTTGACTTGTTAAGTAGGTTGAATTACAATTTGTCTATTATCACGGTTGTTGTTTCCCATTGTTTACTTGTTTTATGTGTTTGAAGAAGGAAGTGAGAGATAGCTGGAGCGAGTAAGCAAGGGCATCATCAAACGTGATAAGCATACTAAGAGGTAGGCCCTCTTAATTGGTTCTAACCTAAGGAAATCTTCCATAGAATGTATCAATTATGGCTAGACCCATTATTGGGCTACAAAAATTGTTTGTGTTTTCACTCATAGTTTTACTTCACCACAATTGTATCGTTTTCTACCTTTTCGGGCTCGAGAGACATAAATGTACGAAAAGGGACCATGTGGAGTTTTATTTTCTGTCTTTTTCAAACTCTCTAAACATGAAAAAGATACCGAGTTACAACTTTGTCGAACTCGTTAAAATATCAAAACGACATCAGATTTGCTGTCATGACGAACATGAACTTTTCCTTCCGAGGGCTTGTTAAACTTACTAGGTCAGATTGGTCTGAAGGATGAACTTACAGTGCAAATCTGTGGTGAAGTAAAATTATGAGTGCGGACACAAACAATTCCTCTAGCCTGATAATGGCTATAGCCACAACTGATACATTCTATGGAATATTTCCTTAGGTTAGAACTAGTTAAGAGGGCCTACCTCTTAGTATGATAATCCCGTTTGATGATGTCCTTGCTTGCTCGCTCCAGCTATTTCTCGCTTCCTTCTTCAAACACCTAAAACTAGTACCTCGATTGAGTCATTATGCTAGGGGAATGCAAACTTATCTCAAGCATAGTTTTTCATTTCAATCTTGTGTAAACATGAAATTAAATCCAAGCAGAGTTCTCCATGGTTCAAGCTTGTGTAAAAATGAACCCATGCCCAATTTACATCTCGTGATTGCCATTTTTATTAGCTAATTTCTACTAGATGAGCCTTGGTTGTTTCATTCCATTGCCACCATCTCTTTGGCCGATCATATGCTTTCACTTGGTTGCTTTTCCTTTCACGAGGGACCGCAACGATGAGTTGTTTTATTATCCAGCCTCTTGACCATTACATGTTTTGAGCAGTTCGATTATTTCCGGAACCAGTTTCTACCCTTTATACCACTCATTCCTCCAGGACAAGTCACCTTTAAGCCATTTTTCTGACTCGTTAAAAAAGAAAATATCATCGAGTATTTTTCCATTTTTGACTCGTTAAAAGAAAATAAAAAACAGGGGTCCGCTTTAAATCTCTTTTCCGACCCTTTAAACACGAAAATATTGCCGAGATCTTGTTGTTTTGAACTTGTTAACATATGCGAAACATTGTGCACCCAGTATAAGTTTACCCCTTTTTCGGGTTGGGATGCACTATTTACGAAATAGGTGCTCCTTGACTGAAATGGTTAAACGGTTATCTCAAGTACCTTTTTCTACCTTTTTGGGCTCGAAAGACACAAATGTACGAAAAGAGACCATGTGGATTTTTCTTTTCCATGTCTTTTTCAAAATCTCTAAACATGAAAACGATACCGAGGTACACCTTTATCGGACTTGTTAAAATATTAAATGACATCGGATTTGTTGTCATAACGAAAATGAGCTTCTCCTTCCTAGGGCACATTAAACTTACTTGGTCATATTCGTTTGAAGGATGAACTTACAGTGCAAGCATATGCTATCCCCTTCAAGCTTGCGATTAAAAATAATTGGGGTACCTGCCAGAAATGGTGGGGGAAAATTTGGAAATCTAATGAGTTGTATCGGTAGCTCACTCTTGAACATGACACTCTCTGCTTTGTGTCGAGTTGGGACATCATCCTTTGTATCATTGACTTTCCTGGGTTGGGCCGTTTATTTTTTCCTTCCATTTGATCTCTGCCACGTCATCATGACTATCAAACCTATGGATCCAAAAGTTGCCAAACTTCCAGTTGTGTCGCTGATATGTTCAAGAGTTGTCATTCTGTAGTTACACTTACCCCTGATTCTCTGTATCATCCAAAATCATTTTGCATCCCTTTGTCTTGTGTCGATGATGTGGGATAAATTATGGCCCTCCTTCGACATAGTCGCTTCCTGTCGACTTCAACTCATTATCCGGGAAGTTGACCAGGAGACTCCTTTCCAGTACCTTAGAGCTTTCATGCCCTAATGGCATGTTCTTTGCACTTGATGACAAGTTCACATCATTGGCTTTTTATTGAGTCATTTCATGGGTGTGTTGTGGTAAAAACACAACCCCCCCATTATTGATGTGTTCACTTCAAATAATGGGGACCCTTTCTATAAAAAAATTGGCTAAACACCTTTTTGGATTTTTATTTAGTTGATTGCCCTACGCTTTTGTTAATTTTTCATTTTCTTTGGATTCTTGTTTCGATTGCTTTTCTAGAAACGATTTTTTATAAGCTTCCCATTGACGCTTGTTTCGCATCATTTGGTCAACTGGTTTGAAAATGACACTCCTTTGAAAGTTTGATCATTTATGTAGCCTGGGTTAAAAATGCATAAAATGTACAATATTGCATTTTGTATATAAATTAGTTCAATAACGCATTCATTTTAAATGTTAACCTGTAGTGAGTTTTTACTAACATTTTTTCCATTTTTACTTATATAGCCGAATCATGAAGCAACCGGATTTTAGTAATTTACTTCAATAAATTATTAATCTCGAAAAATCATAATTTCAAAGTAGCTGTAGTTTAATTTCATTTTTATTAAAAATGGTTGTAGTTTATAAAATAAAACCAAAATAAAAATTAATCTTTAATATTAAATCTTAAATTAATTAAATTAATTATTATTTAAAATATAATTAATTTAATTAAATTAAATTTAATATATAAAAAATATAAAAAATAGATTTTAATCGCATCGGAAGCTTTGATCGCATCGGGAGTTTTCAAGTGACATGTTTCTAAAAACCCTGATAGACTCATACCCTCCCGACGCCGATTGCCGATTTGTTTTATATCGCATCAGGGACTTTGGCATTGTAACAAGTTCAAGAATCCCCATACCCCTGATTCTCCGATTGCGAAAAGGTCAAGCCATGTTGCATTAAGCAAAGGGGCATTAAGGCATAACTATTATAACACTTACATTGGTTTGAATTTCGAAACTCACTCATACGATGAGTGAATAAGTGAAAAAAGGTAAGTAAAGAGATATAGCGTAGAGATAATTTAATATTTTAAATAATATTTATTAACTTAATTAATATATATAATATAATTAATTTAAATAGATTAAATTTAAATATGATTTAGATTAATTTTAATTAGTTATAAATAGTTAATGATATTAATTAGTTAGATTAATTAATAATATTTTATTAATTAATTAGTTCAATTCATAATTAATAATTAAATTACAATTAATTATTAGATAATTAGAATTCTAATTTAGGATTTAATTTTTAACTAGAATTTTGATTTTTTAGCCCAGCAACAGAATTTCCAGATTCATGCCAGATTTGATCCATCAACTTTGGAGGCTCATAGATTGAGTTATACTTGGCCAAATGAGGCTCAGGACAGCTCATTAGAAAGAGAAAATCAAGGAGAACATTTTTGAGGAGGTTTCACTAATAGATTTAATCATTTATTGGGTAAAAATCAGGCAGAAGATCAAGCTACGAATTTCTAAAACAAAATCAATTTTCTGAGTTTTATTTTCTGCATTTTCATTTGTCCAAAGCCTCTTCTAATTGCAGATCCATTGGTTAATAATATCCTTGGCCAATCAAACTATCCCAGGCCTCAATAGAGAGCTTATATTTTATTTTCAATTATTTATTTAAAAAGAATTTGATTGGATTTGATTTAAATGCCAACAATGCCATTTTGATTTTATTGTTGCATTTTAATTTATTTTGATTTCTTCTTGCAGGAAAACAGTAGAAGAGATATGGAGAAAGGGATTTCAATCAATGAGAATGCTCCAACAATTAAAGATTGGAATTTTGAATAAATAAAATTGTATTTAGCAGATTTCTCTTCAACAAACTCTCCTCTCCAAAAATTCCTTTGCAAATAGTATAAATAATAGATTGCAGAATGTAATGAGGGGCTGCTCTCCTCTGCAATTTTAGACTTCTGAAAGCACTACTGTAATAGGTATTTAGAGTTGTAGGAAAAAGGAGAGAAAATCTCAGATCTGGGAATTATTGAGGATTTTCCCTTTGTATCTTGAATTATGTATGAGGGGCAGAGTTTGCACTATTGTGGCTCTAGTTTTGAAGGCAGAAGTTCAAGCAATGTAAAGCGCTGTTGGAGACCAAGGACAGAGAAATGGATATAATAAATTGGTATTTCTAGTACTACTGTTTCAAATATCAGTTTTAATTTTATGGTGACATGAATGTGTCATTTTATTCATGTTTGTGCACTATTGTCAATATGGGTAATTTGTCTCAATCTTGTTATTATGTATCTCTGTTTTCATGGATTAATTTCTCATTTTTGAGTAACTACTTACTCT
>APFE031530186.1:268642-332297 GCA_000404065.3 Pinus taeda | reverse complement strand
ACATATTCTAAAAACCCCCGATACATACCATGCCCCGATGCCCCGATGCGATATCGGATCAGAGAATTTGACTTCGCACATTTTAAAAAACCCATTAGCCATCCCCCAATCTCCGATAATTAATACATAAATAAAAAAGGCATTAACCAAATGTTGTCGCATCGAAGCTTTTATGTGAAACATGTTTAGCAACCCCTCCATCCTCCTGATTGCCGAAAGTGAAAAGGCATAAAAACAATTCATTAAAGTTTTGTATGGTTTGTTTTAAACGACTTGTTCTTGAACTCTTACGAATGGTGATAATAGTTAGTTTACATATTTTATATTAGATATGGTGATAATAGTTAGTTTACATATTTTATATATTAGATTTTTAAATTAAATAATTAATTAAAGTGAATTTAATTAATTTAAATTATTATTATTTAGATTAATTTTTTATAATTAATTAACATTAATTTTAGTTAAATTTGTTAATTATATTAGTAGTAGTTAGTTAGAATAATTAATAAATAGTTTACTAATAATTAGTTTAATTTATAATTAGTAATTAAAATAGAATTAATTATTAGATAATTAGAATGCTAATTTAGAATTAAAATTTTAATTGAAATTCTTTTTTTAGCCTAGCAACAGAATTTCCAAACTCATGCCAGATTTGACTCATCAATTTTGGAAGTTCATAGAATTAGTTTTACTTGGCCAAATGAGGCCCAGGACGGCTCATTGGAAAGAGAAAATCAATGAGAACATTTTTGAGGAGGTTTAACTAACATATTTAATCATTTATTGGGTCAAAAATCAGGCAGCAGATCAAGCTCCAAATTTTGAAAACAAAATCAATTTTCTGAGTTATTTTCTTCATTTTCATTTGTCCAAAACCTCTTCTAATTGCAGATCTATTGGTTAATCATATCTCTGGCCAATTAAACCATCCCAGGCATCAAGAGAAAATTTATCTTTTATTTTCAATTATTTATTTAAATAGAATTTGATTGGATTCGATTTAAATGCCAGCAATGCCATGTTGAGTTTATTGTTGCATTTTAATTTATTTTGATTTCTTTTTGCAAGAAAACAGTGGAAGAAATATGAAGAAAAGGATCTCAGTCAATGAGAATGCTCCAGCAATTGAAGATCAGAATTTTGAGCAAGTAATAATTGGATTTAGCAGATTTCTCTTCAACAAACTCTTCTCTCAAGAATTCCTCCACAAATAGTAGAAGTAATAGATTGCAAAATGGAATAAGGGGTTGCTCTCCTCTGCAATTTTAGACTCCATGAAAGTACTACTGTAATAGGAATTTAGAGTTGTAGGAGAGAGGAGAGAAAATCTCAGATCTGGGGATTATTGAGGATTTTCCCTTTGTATCTTGAATTATGTGTGAGGGGCAGAGTTTGCACTATTGTGGCTCTAGTTTTGAAGGCAAAAGTTCAAGCAATGTAAAGGGCTGTTGGAGACCAAAGACAGAGAAATGGATGCAATAAATTGGTATTTCTAATACTGCTGTTTCAAATATCAGTTTTAATTTTATGGTGACAGGAATGTGTCATTTTATTCATGTTTGTGCACTATTGTCAATATGGGTAATTTGTCTCAATTTTGTTATTATGTATCTTTGTTTTTTATGGATTAATTTCTCATTGTTGAGTAACTACTTACTCTGAGATCTGTCTTATGAAACCGATTTATTGAATGGTAATGTGTTGTGAACTATTTCCACATATCATTATTCAATTATTGGATTTATTGATTTGATAATCAATATCATTTTTGTGAACTATTTCCTGGAATGTTATTGGTTTATTATTTCAAGTTTTAAGGTCTCAATAGAATGTGCTTTGGTAACCATAATATCAGTTAATTGAACTACTTCATTAACTTGATATTCATTATAAACAAGACATATTTAAATCCCAATATTTTGATTATCTTGCTTTTAGTTGGGTTAGATCTATATCTGCCTAATTAAGATAGGATTTAGATTAGTTTATTTTGCTTGCATCATAGAATAAGCTTGCATTTAGAGTAAATTCTACATTCTTTTAAGTCCTCTCCTTAAAGAGACAAAACTTTGGTTGTGGCTTGGCTGAACCCAAATCAGCTTAAGGGTCATTCTCTTGCCTGATCAGCAAGAAGAAGTGATCTGATATCCCTGTCTATTGGTAGGTAAAGATACATCATAAACCAAAAACTATAAGGAGAAGGTAACTGGACCTAGTTAAACCAGTTGGAGCCACCACACCAAACGAAAAAGGAGCTGCTTTAAGGTCCGGACCGGGTGGTTATCCCCCATTGTTGTTGCAGCGATTTTCGAGGCATCAACAGGTTCATATCTCAAAATGAAAATTTTCAATTCTAGAAAGTTTCGGAACATGCTAGGGAGTCGAGGCACTTCAACATCCGTTGATGGTTATGTCAGGACCTCGCGACTCTGGTATGCCCCTTGAACCGAATCAAACCTGGTTTCTCACGCAGATTATTTCTATCTGCATGGTTGGACTTGACATGGATCCCCTTGTAAAAAATGTTTACTATTCCAAATGTGATATTTCAAAATTTCAAATTTTCATTAATGGCTGAATCCACGAGTATGTTACAACATGTTCATCTTCATGCACCTCTCTTACATCCAATTCAGGCTAGGAGTGTCCATCTCTCTTGCAATCATGGAACAATGAAGTTGATAATCTCAAAGACTATATTTGTCTGGAATCATACTTATCGATTTTCTCTCTCTTAATCAACTCCTTGGTCTTCTTGCGAATCCTGCACATCTAGTCTGCCCACTCATCACACTAGCAATCTCCCTGTGTGATGACGATTGCACAAGCTATCACGTGAATCAAGTTCTTCTCATTTCACCACTCCTCAAATGGATTCACACATTCACAGTGTTGGCATCCTCCCTACATTGTTGTGATGACCATGATGCCTGTGCAATTTTTCACCAGTTACAGGTGGGTGTTCTGTCATATCTAACGCACAACGAACTTGGTTCTATCATTCATAGCATTCGCAAGGTTGTTAAAAAATCCTCTCTATTCATGTCAAACTGGGAATCTGACATCTTGACTAACTGGTCTAATATTTCTCCTATCTTGGGTGATTGTCATATGATTTATCATTTTCCCAATAGTACATCCAATGACAGTTGCTTCGTGCATTATGATCTTCACCGCGTAACATCTTTCTCCTCAGACTTCTATCAATCAAGTGAGGGACTTCCGCTTGATGGCTATGGCTGGTCCTCTCTGTCGACATAACCAACGAGAATGATCAGATATATCTATCTTTACCAAATTCTCATCGTGATCCACTCTCTCGAATCAAAAATCCATCTTTTCAAATATCACAAGCCTTTCAAAATAGCCATCATGAATTTTATGATCCAACCATTGAATGGATGGAACAATCTTACTTGGCGAGTCGTGTTGCAAGTAACAAGCTTCAGTCCTTCCTCACACTAGGTAGGAAACTTGGTGCAGAAGAACAAACACCCGCAAGAGGCCTCCGAGGTTTGTTGAAAAACAATAGTCACCGAAGAGGTAAGCATATGTGTTGGGTGGTTATGAAACATCTTTTCGCCCACAGGCGAGACCTTCTCTCTCGTGTGCAAGTTTGTTAAAGTTTTAAATTTTATTTTGCACACTATTTTTATCTGTTTTAATCACTTATATCTTTGTGATTGTAGGTCAGGTATGCCTACATTGGCTTCACTAAAAATTTAATTTCACGTAACCCCAAATGTTTAGTGTAGGAGTAGGAGTAGTGTTTGCTTTCTTGCTGGGATTTTCTTTCTAGTTTGCATGTTTGTTTGTTTGCTAACTTGGTTTGGTTTGTTTGCTTGCTTGCTTTGCTTTCTTGTCGTTTGCTTTAGTTACTATTTTCGTTTCACTTTGTTTTGTTTGCTTAATACCATGATATTTTTGGTTTTGTCAATAAGTGTTGCCCTCTACTGAGTTATGGCTTTTGAATGAGTATGTGGCTAAGATCGGAGGAGTCTTGTGACACTGTAGCACTTGGCGAGTCTTGTGTTTTTCTTCTCTATGCTTGGTTGTAACCTTCAACCAATGAAGTCTTGATGGAAAATACGAGCTGTCTACAAGGGAAGTTTGGGTCCAACCATGAACTTGTGTCCACACTGGGAAACCCCATGCCTATACTTAGCCTTCTGCTCTATGTGTTCAAGCTCATCCAACTAACAGACAGAGATGGGGGGAATCTAAACGAGCAAACTATGTCAGAGGTCTTACATTATTCTCTGAAGGAACAATCTCTTCTGCTCTCAATAAGTTGGGATCCCTCTTGCACCCCAAAAACAAATAAGTTCCTATGCACAGTCCTCTTTAAAAATAAAAAGGTGAAAGAAGAGAAAGGCTTCCTAAGTAGAGAAGTGAAGCATGCAAATCCACCAGGGTACCGACTAGGCTCGCTGGCAATGGACCAATGCATGTCTTACTACATGAATTTTTCAAGGTATTATCCAGGCATGCTGGCAGTGGAGCAACACCAGAGATGAAAACTTATACTCTGAATTTTTTTTTTAACTCGCGAGCCAAACTACCCTTCTCGATTTCAAAACACTATGATCAATCTTAAACTTGTTGTTTTGTTTGACTGAGTTTTCGAAAGGTGAACCATGTCTTTCCATGGGGTAAGTGGGGAAGCCAAAGTAATCCGCAGAACAATTCAATACTCCCTAAAAGACCAAGGCCCTATGTTATCAATGAACGAAGCTGGAATTCAACTAGTGTGTCGCCAAGTGTTGTAGAAGCTGCAACACCCTCCAAAATTTTGGCTTGCATCCAATTTCGGAGTGTTCCTTGGGTTTTTCCCTTGATGTTTGCAAGAACTTAGGCTCATCCGATGAGATCGTGTTAAGTCTTTGCACCCACCTCACTTGACCATTCAACAAACATCTTTGTGCATGTTGGTCACAATGTCATGCTTGCAATCATGTTCTGGCCATGCACAAGGTCCTGCTTCATGTGTACAAGATGTATTTTCTATGTAAACATTCGTTGCACTGACACACAAAGTTGTATGCACTATCGTGCAAGCATGGACACGGTTGTTCAATGATCTGTCATAAGTGTCACACTTGTCGCTTGCATCGTCAGTCAGTTACACTGAGTATATGATGTCTTGATGGTTTGAGGCATCTTGTTGTCGAGTCATGTTGAGTGTGTGTTCGCAAGGTCATGCATGTATGAATTTATTCATTCACACACTTGGTCATTTTGTTGAAGCTCCGTTGACTAGACCATCCTCCAACATCCGTACATCCGCTGAGCTGCATTACGCAGTTTCAACTCTCAGTGATTATGTACTACTGCCCAAAATTATGCAGAACTTGAGGCTGCCTCCTAGGTAGTCTACACTGCACAAAATTGGAATCGAATCGACTAACTGTCACCTAGAACAACGTAGAAGTTTCTAGAAAGCCATTTCAATCTGCGTTGCATGCATGCACATCAACCAAGCCTCCAGCTGGTCAACCGGAGAGTTTGATCGGGTAGTGACCCTGGGACTCACTCCCCTAAAATATTGTGCAAAAGATGCAAAGCATGCCCACTCCCCTGATTGACGAAATTGTGTAGACATGTCAGACAGACACCCTATGTACGTCACCGTCTCGCTCAAAAAATTGTGCAGTTTTTCCAACTAGTCACCCAGTCAGTTGGCCTGCTGCTCACCCGGAAATCTATGCAGTTTTCATGAGAAATCTCCCAACTGCCCAGCATCCCACTCAACTCAAAATATGTGATGGGATGTTCAACAAGCGAGCCTCCCAACAATCGCACAGTTTTTTCCGGCAGCACTCTCATAGCCCATTGTCAGCTCCCTAAAAAAAAATGTGCATTTTTTCCCAACAAGCCTTCTGCAGCCCGCTGCTAGTTCCCCAGATGAATTGCACAACTTTTGCTACCAAGCCCCTCTGTTGGTTACACTTCTTCCCTCAAAAAAAAAAATCAGATATTCCGTCCGGCCTAGCCAGATCCCGCAAACTATTACTGCCAATCCAAATTTCTCATCTCAGTCTCTGAGTGACTTCTGCACAATTTTCACTGGCAGTGCCCAGAGCTCGCATCTCGGCTTGAAATCTAACTTGTGCAGTTTCAAGAGCCTCATCCTCTCTCCCATTCACCTACATCCGAAGGCGAAAGACAATGCATCATGGTAGACTAGGAGATTTATGGATTTAATGTCGTATCAGCATGAGTGATTGTAGATGTAGGTACATGGATGAGACATGACGAGACGACGAACATGATGAACAAGGAGAGCACATACAAGGATATTTGTTCACGAACAAACGAAAAAACAATGCATGCGAGGATATTTTTTCGCGAATGAACGAACACGTGAAGCTTGCCAAAGTACAAGCAAAGGAGCGATGTGCACATGCCATATCAAGAAAACACCAAGACCATCAAAGACTCTACACACCTTGCCATGCAGAGGTGAAGCTATGATACACCAAGAGGACATCCATCACTCAGCATCACTACAGCTCGACATAGACACTAGCAGCAACATGAAAATACCAACATTTCCGTGTCAGGTCATGTCATGAGTCATGTCGGCCACATCACTATAGTGGTCCATACTATTTTAAATCAATGTAATGTAACGTGGAAGTCCAAGAGAGCCACATGTAATCTAAAGAGTCATGTAAAGTTGAAAAGTCATGAAATTCAAACAATCATGAGGGAAGTCGAACAGTCACAAGGGCCAGTTGTACCCTTGGTTGTAAATACCCCTCATTTGTACATGCAAAAGAATTTTCACCTTCACTTCTCCCACATAACCTTGAGAGTTTGTAATATTTTATTTAAGGAGCGAGCAGTGGCTCCAACGCCCCTCTTATGGGGTTAGTGATGTATGGTGTACAAATGTGCCTTGGAACTTTTGCTTAATTTAGAAGCCTGATAACAAGATAGCATGTTTTCGCACATGTATCATAATTTTTTGTAACACTGATCTTGAAACACTTGTAATACATGTTGCTTTAACCAGTGTTAAAACAGTTGAACTATTTCGGTTGCTCTAATACTTATATTTATGAAAATGTGTTGTATAAGTTGTTAACGTTGTCCTGCCCGCGTGGGTTGCCTCACCAGACATCAGACTACTTCGTTGAGTGTTGTACGTACTATCCTTTCTTGTGTGTGTGATTTTCGCATACATGTGGACTACTCCACCGGAAGCTGCACATGTCATGTTATGTTGTGTGCCTCTGATAGAGTTGGGAATTTTTCCCTTTCAACTAGAGACTCACTTCCACCCTCTCCCTTTGCAGTGAAAGAACCTTGACACAAGCAATACTAGCACTCGCTAGACACATGAACCTCATTGTTCAAAGACAAAGAATACCACTCTCACGTGCTGACAAGCAAGAGCTAAGGGATATATTTAATATAATGGCAACTGGTCCATCATACCAAATGGGACTCCTACACCAAACGGTGTGAGATCTAGTTGGGACTTCATACCGTGGATATCTCCTGAATGTTGGTGGGTTCAACACCGTCAACAATATCCAAGAGAAAGAAGCAATTATTTCATAGTAAAGAGGCAACATGATGTCAGTGTATCATCTCAAGTTTATGCAAGAAGAGAAGAAAACCCTCCAATTCAAAGTCAAACACCAAGGGAAGGTCTTTCATACAAAAAAAGAACATCACATTTAGTAGGTGAATATTTTCGAGGTAAGGTATTTTAGATACAATGAATATGGTCATAGATCTTATGAATGTCCAAATTTTTTACAAGAAGATCATACTAATCAAATTGTTGATGTTAAAGATTAAGAAAGTGTAGGATCATCATTGTTGATGAAAAAGACACTTCTCAAGCCAAGTTGAGAGATTACAAAGAAAACATAGAGAAAAACTTGCTTTAGAGCTACTTGCAAGTCAAAAGGTAAGTGTTGCAAAATGATTATTAATAGTGGTAGTGCAAATAATTTAGTTTCCCTTGAAATGGTTAAGAAATTGGGTACGAAAAATATTGTTCATACTACACCTTATAAAATATCATTGTTACGCAAATAACATCAAACTTTGGTGAATGAATAATGTAGAATAGAGTTTAAGATATGCAATTATCATAATGAAGTAATTTGAGATGTAATACCTACAAATGCTAGTCATGTTTTATTCGGTAGGCCATGGAAAATTGATAAGAAAATAATTCATGATTGGAGGAAACATATATATACCTTTGAAAAGGATGGTGAGAAACACATATTTCTACCATTGAAGGATGAAGGTGCAATAGTAGAGATCAAAATCAAGTATTGACTATGAGTAAGAAGGATTTTCTTTAAGTATGGAAAAGAATATGGAATAGGTTATGCATTGTTTAAAAAGGAAAAAAAATTGTTACAATAATCAAGGTAAGTAATTTGCCTCTAGAAAATTAGATTTTGTTAAATGAGTATGTGAATATGATGACTAATGAATTATCTGGTGAATTGTTGACGAGAATATGCATAAATCATCCAATGATATCCATACATAAGAGAATTTTCAGAAAAAGCTTGTGATGGAAGGCAATATTGAAGAGATTGCAACATGTGAATAATAGGAATGAATAAAAATAGATTGTATTGAGATACAACAAAGGTTTTTTGTGTGAAAAACCTCAACATGATGTTTCAAACAATGAGAATAAAGATTTTTGTGACTAGGTTTTGGAAGAGAAAGTATTTGCAAATTTAAAAAAGAGAAGTAGAAACAACAAATGAAGGTATAGTTTCTTTCAAGTTGTCCTAGCAGTTATCTACATGGTAGTCATTTTAATGGTTTAGGTTGGGCTTCAAAAGCCTAATGAAAAAAATAAAATTATTTAACATATTTTCTTCATGTGCAAGTGTAATAAAAGAAGACAATAATAGATTGAAGATAAAAACTAAAGAAATAAATCATGCAAACACTTTAGGTATGCAAAAGAAAGTGTTATGTTTTTATAATGTTAAATGTCAAGCAGAAATCGAGTTTCTCCATGAAAACACTAAAGTATAATTGAGAAGCAAAGAAATTCTACATCTGGAAAATAGACCTTGGGATATCTGATGCATGAGCATAAATAGTAGGGTCACAACTAAACTAGAAGCATAGGAGAATCAGGATGGTGATGTAGGGTGAGTAATAGGTACAAGTGTGAAGAGTTGTGATGGAAGAATGGTTGATGAACCATGTATATGGAGGAGTTTCCTATAGAACTGACAGATACAAGAACTGGAAATCCATATATTTTGGTGGATGGTGATTCTCTTAAATGGACTTCAACAATGTTTACATTGTAGGTGGAAGATGAAGGAAGATTGAGAATAAAAAATGAATAAGACCAAAGATTGGGGAAAACCAAAATTAAAGAGAAAGGAGAATAAAGGCAAAGATAGAGAAAGGACTAATTTAAAGAAAAAAACTCATTAAATAGGGGACATGAAGGAAACATTCCTATTTGTAATGTTTAATTAATAATATGAAAAAATACAGTAATGTAGATTAATTCTAGAAGGCCACGTGAGAATAAGAGATGGAGGAAAATGACTGGAAGTAGGGATGAAGATTATAAAGAGAATCATGCATATCTTGTGGAGATATCATACGATATATGGATGGGGAGATATCATTGGAAATAGTTGAGGAAATAGTTAGAACTAATTAGCTAATTATAATGCATTTGTTATGGTCATCTTATAAAAAGGGACCATTTGTACATTAAATGTAACATTGGGGAATGATTTAATTAATATAATTTCCACTAAGGGGGCACTAAAATATACTCTTGGTGTTGTTTTCTTTGTGAAAGTGTGTTTTTTTGTTTCCGTTGCGTGCTCAAGTGCATCAATATCAGAGAAAAATTATTTCAAAAAATAATTATAATTTGTAGATGTGCCTAAATTTATCGCATACAATTGAGTGAAGATGATAGCAATGAATACTGTATGGATATATGTCCATGAAGAATTTTGTTCCCTAGGAGTCTGATTAAAGAGTATGATTTAAAATTTTGTTTCCCTGATATTAATAAGGTCTCGAGCTCTCTAGAATAAGTTTCATAGGGACGACACAGTTTCTTGTATATATCGTGTAATACAACAAATATACTAAATAAGAACATAGTTAGAGGAGTTGAGTACTTTTAGGGGTAGCATAAGTATTCAAAGGATTGGGTTTGATATTTTCTAAGAATGGAGGATATGAACCATTCTCTCACGATTCAAGCAATTCCTCATTATCTATAGAAATATGATTATAACTTGCAGATTGAATGGTCATGTAGAAGTGAAGAATAAAGTGTGTAACTATTTACAAGTGTGGGTCTACATCACATTAGAGTTAGCCTAGGCACTTATCCTTGTGGATTCGTAGCTTCCACTCGAGGGTGACTTGTTGTTGCTATATTTGGGGAAGAAATGCCTATGGTTGGGTGTAATATCATATGTATGTAGCCAATTGACGTCATTATTTTATAAATATAAGTATTCTTTGTTTATTATATTCATGTTATGTTTTCTCTTATAATTTGCATTGATTAATATTGTGTACATATTTGAATGTTATGCACTATGTGAGAAATATGACTTGTTATTTTGCATAAGTTCTTTTCCATTGAATGCTTCTTGATTCATGTAAAACAATATTATAGTTTTAAAATTGGTTCAATAATACAAGTTTCTAAGGTATTTTTTGATTTAGGTACATTATGGTTTGTATTAGAGAGGAAATTTGTGGTAACATAGCCAGATGTGGGGTTGGGTGTGCTACATTGTAAAATTTGAGAAAATAACATAGAGAACACAAAACACTTTCTCTTGAAGTTACCAACTTGCAAAGACATTATATATAGTTAAAAAAAAATTGTAATAAGATAAAATTTTATAACTTTTTAATCCATAATATTGCAAAGAAATTTGGAAATTCCATTCCCAAGTTATTTGAGTATTAAGCCAAGAGGTTATTGTCAATATGTGTTTTCATTGATGTCAAGGTCAAGAGGAGTTGGGATCTTGGAAGTTGAAGGTCAAAGCAGGCTAATGGAATGAAAAAATGGTGTTTCCACAAAGTGATCACATGGAATGAAATTTGGTGGTTGATGGATCAAAATTTTATAATTAGGTTTTTCCTAGATGAGGTCCAATATAAATCCCAAATAGGGTGTGATGTTGGTGTATAAGTCAAATAACCAAAATCAGTCACTTTTATGCAAAATCAAAGTCCTTTGATCCTACCCACTAATCCATGATTAACTATTATTAAACCATGATTAGTAGTATAAAAAATAATTCTAATTCAAAGGTGAAGAAATTGAATGACTCAGATCAATATTAGGCTCACAACATACATAGATTTTATAGTGTGCTTGTGCACACGATGGATCCAATGGCTAAGAATGCCTTAATCCAATAAATCAGATCTATATTGGACTCACACATGCATGGAAGTTAAAGTAGAGGGTGCACCCGATGTGGTATTTGATATGACATGGCACCACATGAACAATAGGTGGAAAATCCAATTATGTTGTAGTAACAATGATAGACACATGTCAATAATTTTTTGGCCATTTGGATGGTTGACTGGAGATTGGAAGGTGAGATGTGGTAGGTAAATGTCAACACTCAATGTGGTAGGCACTGATTGATCGAAACAAATGGCATGGAAGTTGAAGTGGAAGGTAACATAGAAATAGTGGGTCCCATACTAGAGCACCAGGTACGGAAGTCCATTTTTTAGTAAAAATGTAAAGGCTAGTATCCAATATGAAGTGGCAGAAATGATGTGACATATGACATGGAAGTAGAAACACATAAAGTATAGTAATTGGTCCATGATGGCTTAACGTGGAAAAATCGGATGTGTGAAGACTCCCGTAAGGGCCTAGTTTGGCAAGAATATCCCATGTATTAGATTTGGTTGAAAAGTTATGGTTATGAGACTTAAACGTAAAAACACCAAGGGCTTAGTCTTTGTGGGTCCATACTAAAGTACTCAAGTACTAAGGTAGTAGGATGATCAACTAGGTAGGAACTCTAGTATGCAACAACCTAGTATGATAGGGAAATTTTTGACAATTGCAATCAAGATTGAAGAAATCCTTTAGTTACAGCGTTGTCTATAAGGATGCTTGTGATTGGAGTATATCAAAGCAATATGTTAGGGACAAGGTCACAACACACAGTCGCAGGAGCCTGACATTTAAGAGCTTGGAGATAAAGAGTTTGATCAATATCCAATATGCAAGTGCTAAGTTAGAGCGACAGGTTATCAGGTGCAAAATTCTAGTGCCCAAGGATTATGAGCCTAGGCACAAATCTAGTATAGTGTGGCCTGATATGTAAAGGATGAGGTATTAAGGAGTAACCTCTGATGGATAATCATCACCACACAGGGATATGTAAAGGGAAAAAGGTTCTGGTATTTCATATTCCCATTATGATGGGCCTGTGGTCAGGGATATGGGAATATGTGAACTGAATGAGGAGTAAGGGGTTGGATGTAATGGAGCTATCCTTTGAACTAAACCATACAGGTAACGAAAAACATAAGCTTAGAGCCATGAAAAAAGAAAGGAATAAAGTATTTTAGTGTGTATGAGGAGTATCGTGACCTGATCAACTGACAATACTATAGGTTGATACCATGGATTAATACCCATGGTAAAGGTGGATGTAATAAGTATGTTAAGAAATTGAAAATGCTTTTGAAACTATGCATGCATGAAGAGGGAGAATACTCTGGATAGAATATATAAAACCAGTGAGTCTAAGAGAGCTATAGGAGACCAAGTGAAGGAAGATACATAGATCATAATATAGTGTTGAATAGTGAGACGATAACTGATTGATTCTTGCAATAAATCAATCCTCTAGTGAATAAAGTGCATTGGAATGACCACAAATCATAAAGTAGAGAGAAGTGTGTAGTTTTGAGAAGATCAAAGTTGGAGTTGTCTGTAGAACTTTAGAGTAAAGTTGATAAGAACAAGGCAGAACATAACATAGAATAATTATTAATCAGGGGATAGGTGTCTCCTTTAGGTTGGTGCCTATAAATTTAGGGGATGTGTGTCTCCTTCTAGTTAGTTCTTGTAAATTGATGTAATTGTAGTTTGGTTCTTATGAGAATATTGTTACAAATAAGCTTTGTGGTTTTCTCCCTTTAAGGGTTTCCATATATATTTTGTTTTTTAATGCGTTGCTTATATGATTGATGTTTATATGATCCAAGTGGATATTGGTGGCCACCCACCTATTCCACCTAGACCTCCAGTTAGTTTCATATGTTTTCTTAATTATAGCAACATTTAATATTTTTAGCAATTTTTTGGGTCTTGAAATTCCAGAGTTGTTTTGACCCCCTAAACGAAATTTTTTTGAGGTCTAAATCAAGCCCATGGCTATGGGCGAGGGCCTATAGAAAATCATGTAGTATTTGAAGAGATCTTTCTAGTGAGGTATCATACATGCCAAACTGAGATCATATGACCAAGTTGCAACCCCGGGAAGTTGGTTGCTCAACTAATCCTAACAGGGCCATCAAACTCTTCACGTTTCATCTCCCGAGGTTAGGGTTTTGGTCGTTTAGGGTTTCCCCTTGTTTTTAAATAATAAAAATTCCCTTCAGCCTCATTGGAACATAGTTCAGAGGCATGTATCTGCCACAACTCTTCTCAGAGATAAGCTACCATCACTTGAGCTAGTTCATTTCCATTCTGTATGTAAGCATATTTCAATTCTTTGACATTAATGAAATGAAGTTTCATTTCTGCTGCATCTTTGTGTTTATGTGCGTGTATGTATTTTTTGGCATTCCTACATAAGTCTGGATTGGTGGTATCAGATCAGTCTGCTCTTTATATTTTTTTCTTTGCATGTCCCCATCGAGGTCAGGGTATAAGGAATTAGGGCTTGAGCTGGTCGAACTTGTGCAAGACCAACCTCTCAAACCCCAATGACCTCCCATTGTAGAGTAAAAGAAATAAGAGGGGGCAGGATATCCTTTCAAAAAATTTCTCAAGGAAGTCCTCGAGCAACAGAGGAATGAGATGATGGATAACTTTGCCTAGATCCTTTAGCGGTTGCCCACAGGTGATGCATATTCATCCAACAGCCACTCGGGTGGTGCCACTATATTTAAGGTATAAGTTAACTTTGACATTCCCATATTTGAAGGCTAGATAGATGCATAATTCATAGATAGATTGTTAAATCTGATGGAAGGAAACTTTCCGTACATGAATTTTCCAATTTGGAAAAGATTACGTTTCTTCTCCACAATGCCGCCCCACATGTCAAGGACTGGTGAGAAACCTATTGTGAACAAAAGAACGAGAGGGAATCCTCACTTTTTTCAGTGACACTCACTTGGAATTCTTTCTGAGACACCATTAAGGAACAATATTACCTTGTCAAGAGCTATGAAGATAAATACATAAAGTGGACCATGCTACGATAGGGAAGGGGCCAAGATGTGTCAGAGTTCACAAATATTTTCCATACCCTTCACATGAAGTTGGGTATCAAGGACTCTAAGCGGCATTGGGTACTCAAGTACTGTGGTTGTCTACACAAGTACATCCAGGAAAAGATGGAGTTCCTGGACATCTCCTTGCTTGGCGCTGCTTATCAATACATTGTCAAGATTGAAAAGAAATTTAAATAGAATAAGCAAGACTTTGGATCTTTGAATTCGAAGCAAGGCAAAGGCACTCCCAAACCGTAGAAAAAGGGCAATGCCAAAGTGGGGTAGCCTAGGAAAACACACTAAAGTCACAAGCAAATAACAACACCACAAAGACAAACAAGGGCACAGGGAAATGGTTTGAGTTCCATAAGAGCCCCACTCACAAGACAAGTGAGTGTCGAGCCATGCAATCACTAGTGGTGAGCTGAAGGCTTCCGAATCAGATGCATGTTCTGACTCAAAGTCAGAAACCGACAAGGGGAATGACAAAGGGAAGAATATTATCAATGTGGAGCCTAGTGTCACCATTGCCACCACCAAGATAAAAAAGGATGAGCCTGAAGATATAGAGGAGGTGGGGCAACTCTTCCACTCACAGATGTGGGTGAAGGGTTCTCCATTCCAGTTCATTATCGATAGCAGGAGCTAAAATAACCTCATTTCAGAAGAGTTCATGAAGCAATTGAGCCTACCAACCACACCGCACCTGCAACTATACACCATCGGGTGGCTTCACTAAGGGGGAGATCTCCACGTCAACCAACAGTGTCACCTTCCCTACAATATCCAACCCTTCATAGATGAGGTACTATGTGATGTTGCTCCTCTTGAAGTTGTTGTGTATGAGTCTAGGCCTCGCATTATCATTATTTCATTGGGAAATAATTTATATAGGATACCAAAGGTAGCATCACCCACTGCGATTTATTTGATCTATGTGAAGTAATGCAATAGGATCATTTCCTAGATCGTGAAATTTGTCTTCTTTATGATTCGTCATTAGGGCAAGAAGAATATTGTGGCCACGTCCATAACCTCTAGAGAGGGCTCCTATGCATGACAACAACATATGGATAAGGTTCTTGAAGAGTATGGTGACATATTCACCTCACCCATAGGGCTACCCCTACACTGTCAAGTCAAGCACTCCATCGATATGACCCCAGATGTGCCACTACCCAATAGAACGATCTACCATTTCTTTGTTTTGAGAATCATGAAATTAAGAGGCAGACTTAGGATTTATTTGAGAAAGGGCACATCATGCCAAGTTCATCGCTTTGGAATCTTGATCCTGTTGGTACAAAAGAAAGATGGCACCTGGAGACTTTGTATTGACTATTGGGCACTGAATAAGATCATTGTTCGAAATAGGTATCCAATCCCATAGATTAATGACCTTCTAGACTAGTTCAAGGGAGGGGAATATTTCAGAAAGATTGACTTGAATTTTGGGTACCATCAGGTACCAATTGAACCTTCCGATGTGTGAAATACTTCCTTCAAATCCAAGGAGGGAATTTTCGAATGGCTGGTCATGCCTTTCGAGTTTATGAATGTCACCACAACCTTCATGCATTTTATGGATGGCATATTGAGGCCCTTTCCAAACTCATTCATGGTATTGTACCTGGATGACATCCTGATCTTTAGCTGGAGTTGGGAAGAGCACATACACCATATCCAACAGGTCCTCCAAACCCTGCAATAATACAAATTATGTGCCAATTTGGAGAAATGCACTTTTGGTATGACCTAGGTTCAATATTTTGGGTACACCATTAATGAGCAAGGTGTGCATGTGGACAAAGCCAAGATATAATTCGTTCGAGATTGGACAACCCCAACCACTCTAACATAGCTCCACATATTTCTAGGTCTTGCCAATTTCTATCGCAATTTTGTGTTGGGATTCTCTCATATCACTTGGTCTTTGACTCAAGTCACCAAGGGTGGAGTGAAAGAAAAGTTATTTTGGTATGAATCCCACCTATTATCACTTAGAAATTTCTCTAGAAGTTATTAGAAGAAAGAAAATGACCGAGGTAACCACAAACCAACTTTGGAGCATAGGCTCTAGCCAACCTAGGCTCAAAGAGGGCTTTCTCTATATGATTTAGCTTTATTTGCTAGGATTTCATGCTAGCTATGAATGTTTTGGGTGTTTTTTATTTGTATTCAAGATTGGGTGGTGGGATCCTTGAAACATATGGATAGAATGATGTCCTTAGACCATTGGGCTATGGAGTCAACAGAAGGGCAGCAGAACTGGACCAAATCACTAAAGGGAATGTTCAAAGGGAAAGCTAGCAGAGTAAAGTGCAGGTCTTTGGGATAGAGGGGTGAAATGATTTTAATCAGGGTCAGAGATCAATTAAGGGTTCTCAGACCAGGATATAAAAGAGGAATAGAGGGTAATCGAAAGCAAAGGGTAATTAAGAATCCTTTAATCTAGATTAGCAAGACATAACCTAAACTAAGGAGAAATTAAGAATTCCTTAACCTAGATATCAGTAGAAAACATTTATATGCATAACTGTTAAAACATATTGTAACTAAACAAATTATGTGATATTATTCTAGTTATAGCATTTAGATTCATAAAAACATTAAATATTGTGGGAAAAACTTTAAGAAAAATTACGATAACATAAGAAAATACTTGTCTGCACTTCGCTCAACACATGAATCCTATGAAACATCTTGTCTTTATTCATCAATCCAGCTTGATGGCTCAGTGAATGATACAATAGCTTTACAGTATTTTTGATCAAAATTCTATAGAAATGTCTAAGAATCCACCCCTCATACTTCGAATTGAGAAGTATTTATACAAAAATTATTTACAAAATATCTCAAACTAACTTGAGATTTAATCTAGGAAATAAAAATATCTTCTTACAAGAAGACAGAGACACCTATTGAACTAATGGCCTTTATGGTTTGATTTTAGCCATTTATGCTCTTTGTTGTTTGAATTTTCATGTTGGAATCTTCATTTACTTTTTGGCTTTCATCTGATACACTTTGACATTGATACTCTTTGACCTTGCTGACCTGTCTTCATCTTTTCACCTAGCTGTTTTGCTTTTATCTTTTTACTGTATTTTCCTTACATTAAATCAGTCAAATTTTCCCACATTTCAGCATTAGATAATTGGATTTTTAACATCCTTCTACATATTTCATCTGCCTCAGTTTACTTAGAAAAAGTGGGCTTATTGACAAACAAGTGTCTTACCTCATGCTGGAGGTAAAACAAGTTTTCAAACGTCTGGTATAGTACTTTTCCTGTTGGCAATGCCTTCATTGAAGATGTACTCCCCTGTTCTTTTGGTAGCTCTCTCAGTTTGTTGTTGTAATCCTGTTGTGTCATGAGCTTTTCATTTATGACTAAGGGACTGGGTAACCCTTTCTCTCTCAAAATTTGAAACTTACCCATAAATCTATCAATAGCTACCTGCATATTTCGACATTTGTCCTCCAAGTTTAACATCAAGTTTCTCTTGGAAAGGACCTTCCTCACTTCCAAAATTGTTTTAGTTCTGTCCTCAATGTCCAATTCCTGAAGCTCATATCTATTTTTACTATTAAGGAATTGGATGATTTTGGTGACATCTTCGGGCATCTCTCCTAATTCCTCTTTTACCTTTTGGATGGCTTCTATAGCCATCTTTATTAGATCTATCTGCTCAAAAATTACCTAAATAGATGGCCAAATATCATTGACAGAGTCAATGATATTAGCCCATAGCAGTTCCTTAGCTTGTCCATGAGGTTCTTTCAGTGTTAGGTCCTTCTCCATGGCTTTTATTCTTTCAGTCATTTTGGCAGCCTTTTACACTTCTTCCTTGTGCATGATTTTGGCAAGCTTGCAATCAATTTCCAAGCTTGTCACCTTTTCTTTTAACTTGTTCATTTTTGTAGCCTGTATGGACATTTCCTCCATGCCTCTAACCAATTTTGCTACTTCATCTAATGTACCTGCTGCTGATGTAGTCTGTGTTGAATTTTGTTATGTTGTGGCCATAGGAGCTATTGGAGCCAATGAGGCAGCCAGTATGGAAGGAACAGCTGTTGAGACTGTTGGGATGACATTCACTGAGGTTGTGGCACTATCAGTCTGATTCAATTGGATTAAGGTGTCCAATTCCTTCTTTGTTTCCCTTAGCTGATCATTTAATTCCAGGACTAGGTCCATCAATTCTTCATGTCTAGTCTAGCTCTCCAATACTTCCAGTGTCTGGGGATGCTGCAACTGAGGTATCTTCAATTATTTTTAAGTGCCGCAATGTCATCATTCTTTTTCTTGATCAATTTTTTAGTGGATTTGATATCTTTGGGATCATGTCCCAATTCAATCACTAAGTCTTCCAAAGACTTGATTCTAGTATCCTTGGCTTGTGAGGAGGCCTTCTCTAACTGATATTGAGCTGAGATATTGGTCAAAGATTTTTGCAGTAGATGGGAAACTATGGCTTTACCTGTAAGGGTGGAGTAAATCATTTCTCTAGCCTGTTTGTGAAATTCAATTTGGTCTATGGGATGAATATCCCTTGCTAATAGCTGAAAATCAATTTTCTTGTAATCTGTTGATGTCCTTGGTGGTTGCATAGTTGGTTTTACAAAGGACATTTGCATTTTTCCCTCCTTGATGTCAAAAGCTAACATCAATCTAGTTTGGTTTGTAGGTGTGAGCTTGAGATACTGAGCATAAGTTTGTGTCTTTAATTTCTCATTTCTCATTTTAATTTCTTTATACTTGTCTTTAATGTCTTTGTCCTTGTCAGTAGGCCTACTGAATGAGGAGACTTCTATACTGAGCTGCCTTTCCAACATTTGAGTCTATGATGTGGATGGATTTTGATTTTCTCTAGATGGAGTTGTGCGCCTTCTCATGTCAAACTCAATGTTAGTTACCTCTGCTGAGCCTTCTATGTCTTCCTGTTCTAAAATAGGGTTGAGCCTTGGTCTCTTGCTCTGGCTACCCTCATACTGCACATTTGAAGTGTCCATACGTGAGATGGAGGCTTCCTCTTTACTTCTTTTAGGATTATTTTCCTCATTTTGAGGAGTCTGCATAATAGGAGGGGTGCTCATGGTTCTTTCTTGTTGTTCAGATACCTACAGAAACGAGCTTTCATCAAGCTGTCTTTCTAAATCCATCAAGGAATTCTCAACATTTAACTTTGTGCTATCCCTCTCTACAAGAGTGTTCTCCAACCACTCAATTTCATTTGCATATCTTTCAATCTCTGGTATGGGATGATGAATGTAAGGCCCTAATTTGGCCTTTTGTCTAAGTCTGGTCATGACCCCTTGAGGGTCATATCTCCGTATGAAACTGTTTGGAAATTTCATTTGTTACAGAATTAGATCTGCCTCCTACCCTGATTCTCTAGAGTTGCAAATGAAAGGGCCTAATTGGTTTTTGACTCTGAACTGCATTCTTTTCTTGGCTAATACAAAATTTACTTCATCAAAATTCATTATTTTCCTATAATGCTCTAGAGCAAATAACCTCATGGGGAGGTATTTGGGGAGTTTGTATGGGGCAAGTTGGCACCCATAGATTCTTATTTCTGTGTGGTTTTGGTAAAGGTAACAATCTCCCACTTTACTTTGCTTGGACAACTGAAGGACTCTTTTGATATCTTGACTTATTCTAGGTGGAGGGCTTCCTGTCAGCATGGTCATGACTGAATGAACAAAAGAATCAATGAAATCTGTATAAGTATATAGTGATTGAAACTTGTGGAAGAGTGGGGTCCAAAATATGATAGACCTGGGTTGGCCTCTGGTATCAAGCTTCGGGAGGGTGAAAGGAAATTTGTCTAACTGGTAATATAGAAACATGTGGTACAATACATATGAGTATTTGAACACTCTCTCATTTTCCATTCTAGTAAACTATTTGTGCATCCTTTCAACTATGAACTGGGCATAATTGTATATAGTAGCGGGAGGCTTTCTTGGGCTGAAAATGGACATGAAGGCCAGGATAAGCTCATCAACAAATTCATCAATGGTACAACCAGAAACACATGATATCATAGTGATAATATGCTTTCCCTTTTCAAAGAAAATGGCAAAAACATATGGAGGGGCATCTTTGGGAATGTGCTTGTCTTCAACAATTGAAGTTTGAAACAATTGGGACAGTTTTGATGGACTCAACTTAGTGTACTAGTCTAACAAATCTCCAATTGCGAGTGGGGTTAGGTTTGGACCTGGTTGGAGTTGTAACATCTCATTGATTAATTCAATTGTGATGGTAAACAGGATTTTCTGGTTAGGGGACATTATTGGTCTCTGGCTACGAATGTAATAAGTATGGCATCTATGGACAATTTTAGGGAAAACATGTACTTCGAGAAATTAGTATTTGGGAAAATTGGATTCCCAAAGACCAATGTCATCAGAATGGTTCAGATATTTGTCCCTACTCAAACAATGAAGTTTGAGCAGGGCCTCATATGCACTAGTATCTCTGATTTGGAAATCCCTGTCCTCTAGGGGAAGGTGGTCTAGTTCCAAATGGGGATTAGTGATGGTTTGGACATCCATGGCGACAAGGGAAACCATAATTCAGTTCTTGTGTATTTGAATTTGACTATGTAGGGTTGTATCAAAGGTTTTGACGGAAATTGGAAGTTTTGAGAAGGGTTTGGGCAACAAACTTTCAAATTTGAAGTAATTTTAATTAATTTTACTCAATTAAAACACTTTACAGGCTACATGTTTCCAGATTTGAAAGGGTGAGTGGTAATTTCTCTATAAATACCTGGAAGTAGGTGAATTTACTTGAAATTTAGTGTTTTCGACAATTGCAAAAGTTTGAATGACTCTGGTACTAACTGAGGGGTTGATTGGGTCTTTGTAGCTTATTTGAGAGTGAATTTGGAGTTCAATTGGTGAATTCAGCGTTTGCAGGAATCACACTGGTTCACAGAGGTTCACAAAGAAAACGAGTGAAAAGGTGAAAAAGGGCTTCTCGACCTTTTTATGGAGCAACTGTCATTTTTTGGCAGGTAACTTATGAATGAACAATGGGCGGTATATCGGGTCGAGCAGGGAGGTCGTTTCCTAGGCCATCGCACCACTTTTATGGAGGAGGCGGTATCTAGGGGGGGTCACCCAATCTACTCCAGCAATCGACACGTAGCATTTGGGGGGTGGGGAAAACCGCTTTATCGGGCGGGTAAAGGTCAGCCATCGGGTGCAACCGATATGGCTGTGGACCGTCAAATGAGGGGGATGGTGATCGGACGACAGTCAGACAGTCAAGTGAGGGAAGTACGTGGGTGATAAGAGCATGGGTTTTGGGGGGGCCAGGGCTTTAATCTTCGACGGTTTGGGGTTAATTAGAATTTAATCACAGATTTAATCAATCGGGTGGAGCTTAATGACGAGATTTTTATATAAGGGATTTAATTAATATGGGAAAAGGTATATCTGGGGATTTATATAATTAAGTTAGAAATTAATATGAAATGAGTGGAGTGAGCATACCCTTAGCATAAATGTAAAATATGTGCATTTTATTTCATACATTTGATACTTAGGATAAAGTACTTTTGTGGGTTTTTGAGTGAAATAGGATTTACATGGGGTTTATTTACTTTTCCTAGGCAAAAGAAGTTTAACCTTAGGAAAAGGGGTTTTATTAGGGAAATGAAGGTAAATGAATTTTATGAAGGGAATTCTAACACTTTATATCCATAAGTCATTAAGCTGAGGGTCTGGTCCCACCAAAAGTTAGAGAAATGCTCTGAGCTTCTTTGACTTGAAGGATTTTAAAGTACTAGAACATACTTGTGGATAGGAAATTAGTAAGGGGAAAAATGTATGAATAGGGGTTAATTATATTAACTTGAAAACCTTTGTTTTTGCGTCCATAATTGATTGTACATATATAAATATGTGTCTAAGCATGATGCATGTGTTTTGATGCAATCAACTTTATACTTCAGCAACCTTTCTTCTACTTACCCATCACTTACCCTACCATTTTTTCTTCATTTATTTGGGTGCATTTAGACTAGCAAACCCTTATCATCCATTTTTCTTTTGAAAAGTAATCTATCTAATTCTAACCTTATATCATCCAAGGGCTCAAATTAAACTGATGAGCTCCTTTTATTTTCTCTACCTATCTAATGATCTACCAAGATTAAACAGTTTGGTCAGATTCTATTCTCTAACTATAAACATAAAATTCAAAGCATGAAATAACCAAGATTAAACAGTTTGATTACCATGGATTGTGGCATGAATAACAAGCTGCACACAATCATTATTATGCATAAAAGTAAATGGTAGTGGCATTTAGACTTGCACACTTTCACGGTCTCTTTTTGTTTTTGGGGTTCATATATTTTCATTTTTTTGACCTTCTCTTATTCTTTTTGTCATCTGATATTTCTTTTAGGACATACCCTCTTTACAATTTTTCATTTTTTAATATGGAAAACATTTGCAGAAAGCAAAGGTATGTACAATATTACAAGGCTTAACCTTAGTCATTCAAAATTATGACTCCTATTGGTATACGAACCTAACAGTGGCTCCACTTGGGGATGGAATTTTCTAGTGAAATGTCAAGAACTCTAAATATCAGTAGCCATTGAATTGTTACTAATGTTACTTTGCAAAGTGTCCTTCTGTGAATCTGCATTATTGGTACTTATGACAGTAAATATTTTAAAGCTCAAGGCCTTCTCTTCGGGCTTCAACTTCAAAGATCACCATCCAATCCAAACTAGACTTTGTAAATAAAGTATGTACAAATGGGAAATGAAAATTAGTAACTTGTTTCAAAGTAATGTTTTAGCATTTGACTATTCACTGGCCCACCTTTTGCATCTATACCATTAATTTCTCTCAAGAAGAAAGCATTATTTCCTCTGTAAGCATAAATGACATAGGGACCTTTCCATAGGAAATCAAATTTCCCATGTTTTCCTTTGTCTTCCCTCCTTGAATTCCACTTAAGCACTTTTTCACCAATGTAGAAATATTCGGCCTTGGTTCTCTTATCAAAAATCTTTTTAATCTTTTCCTGCACAACTTAAGACCTGACATAGACCTCTTCTCTGGTTTGTTGTAGATGAATAGTTTGGTTGATTCTTCTTTGGATACTATTTGGTTCAAGTTGTAATTCTTGAAGTATCTTCATTACTGGTACTCCCAAAGAGGATGGAAAGACAACTTCCATCCCATAAACTAGTTGCTAGGGAGAAGTACCAATTGATTTCTTAGTAGTTAATTTGTCTTCCCATAGGGCATTGACTAGCTTTTTATTCCAAGTTTTCTTATTATCCTCTAGTAACTTCTTGATGATGTTTACTAGGCTTTTGTTTGAGGATTCTGCCAGTCCATTACCTTGAGGGTAACAGGTTGTGGAATGGCCAAGGGTGATATGGTATTTATTGCAGAAATCTATCACTCTTTTGGATTTAAAGGTTGTTGCATTATCAGTAATGAGCTTAGTTGGACATCCAAATCTTGATATAATATTGGTTTCAAGGAAGGTTATGATAACAATATCTTTAGCTTATCTTGAAGGTATGGCCTCTATCCATTTTTTGAAGTAGTTTGTGGCTGTGAGGATCCATTTGTGCTGGGCAGAGGGGGGTGGGTGAATTTCACCAATGAAGTCTAAACCCCATTATTGAAAAGGTATTTCTACAGAGATTGGCTTGAGGGGTAAAGGTAAGAGCTTTTTCTTCCCCTCAAAAATTTGGCATTTGTGACAAGAGGTCACATATTTTTTGACATCAGCAAACAAGGTAGGCTAGTAGAAACCAGCTCTAAGGATTTTATCTGTAGTGGTCTTCCAGTAAAGGTGTCCTCCACAGTCACCTGCATGAAACTCTTGTAAAATCTTGTCAACCTCATCTTTCAATAAGAAATTGAGAAGAATGCCTTCATGATCTCTCCAAAATAGAGCATTGTCTAATATACAAAATTTCAAAGATTTCATCTTCAAAAACTTGCTTTTAGTCTTAGATAATTTAGGAGGAGCTTGTAAATTCAGTAAAACATAAATAATATCAACATACCAAGGTGATTCAATAAAGGCTTGGCTGATCAGTGGAGTCACCATCTCCTCTTCATTATCTATGGTTGCAATAAAGCTTATATCCAAGGCCTGATAGTTTTATTCAACCATGAGTTTGGTTAAACCTTGGCCCTTGATTAACTTATTAGGTTTAATTTCTATATCATACTCTAAAATAGTAGCAATCCACTTTCCCCTCTTTCCATTAGGACCATCCTGAGTTATGATGTCTTTAACTACTGAATTAGGAATGTAGGCTACTATATGAGAATAAAAGATGTATACCCTAAAGTCCTTAATGGCTTTGAATAAAGCCAAGGCTTGTTTTTCCATTATATTATATTTCAAGGGGGAATCCCTCAGGGCTTTGCTGAAGAAAGCAATGGGTTGTTCATAGCCCTGGTCATTTTTCTGTAATAGAACTGCAGCAATTGTGCGCTCAGAAGCAAAGGAAAGCAAGATGAAATCTCTGTCAAATTTAGGATTGATTAACACAGGTGTTTTAGTCAAGGCTAGTTTAATGCCTTCAAATGATTTTTTAGCCTCAACAGTCCATTTTATGGTGGAGTCCTTTTTCAACATGTTTTTTAGTGATCTAATTAACTCTGCCATATTAGATATAAATCTTCTAAGAAAATTAATTTTTCCTAAGAAATCTTGTAACTCTTTAATGTTCCTAGGGTGCTTTATTTGTAGGATGGCTTCTATTCTAGCAGGGTCTATTCTTATACCATCTTTCAAAATTATGTGACCTAACAACTTTCCTTCTTCTAAACAAAACAAGGACTTTTTGGGGTTTAAAGAGATTCCAAATTTCCTGCATTCAATAAAAAGTTTCCTTAGATGATCCAAATGTTGATTGTTATATTTATAAAATACAGTGATATCATCTAGATATGTCACAAGGAAATCATGAATTTCTTTTGCAAAGGCTATATCCATAGCCCTCTAGAAAGTGGCTCCTGCATTCATTAGCCCAAAAGGCATTTTCGCATACATAAATGTGCCCCAAGGATTTGTAAAGACAGTTTTGGGTTGGTCATCTAGATGAACCAAGATTTGATTGTAACTTGAAAACCCATCCAACAATGAGACTCTGGTTTATCTAACTACCCTCTGTAAAGTTTAGTCCATTTTGGGGAGAGGGTAATTGTCTTTTAGTGACACTTTATTGAGGTTTCTGAGATCGACACAGAGTCCGATCTCGCCATTTTTCTTTCTAGTTGGCACCAAGTTTGAGACCCAATCAAAAAATCTGATTGGTGCAATTATTTTGGCATCATACATCCTCTGAATTTCTTTTTCAATTGCAGGTAATAAGACAGGATTAATCCTTCTAATTTTTTGTGTGAAAGGCTTTTGATTTTCTTTAATATAAATTGTATGTTGGATGATGTTGGTGTCATAGGATTTGAGGTCCTCATAACTCCAAGCAAAGACATCCTGAAATTCTTTCAACAATTCAATGTATTTTACTTTTTTAGTTGGGGGTAATGATTTTGAAAGTTTGATCAGTTTAGGATTTTCATCGGTGCCTATATTACATTCCTCTATATCAAACCTTGAAGGTTCCATTTTAGGTTTCCTACGAACATCATTTGAATCAAATAAATCTTCCAGAGGGGTTAATCCCTTAGGTAAGAAGTTATCCTTGGGATTAATTACTTCGGTTTCTTCACTAATTATTTCATCAATCTCAATTTTCTCAAAGTTATCTACATCTAATTTGGTAAATTTAGTTGGGTTGAGTCTATCTATTTCATCACCTTCTATCTCATTTATTTCTATCTCATCCTTAGTGTCGGGATCTATTGATGTATTAGTATCTATATTGTTATTGGTAAACTCTTCTTCTGAAATTAAAAATTTGTTTATTTGTTTATCATCAGAAAATATTTGCCAATTCTTCAAATTATCTAGAATTGCAGGTTTGTGCCTAACTTCAGCAATGTATTGATGGTTAGGTTGGAAGGGTAATTTGCAAGTGCTGGAAAACATTGCTAAACTATGGGCTTGCATGTTATGTTTTCTAGGAATTCTTGCAAGCTTTGTTTCTAGGAAAGTTTTAAGTATTTCTACAATAGTTCCCCTATAACAACTTAATCTAGGGTCCTTTGTCATATGTACACCATCAATCTATTTTATAATTAGTTCAGAGTCTCCCATAACAGAAAATATTTTAGCTCCTAGATTCCTAACTAACTTAATACCTAAAATTAATGCCTCATACTCTGCCATATTATTGGTACATTTAAAATTCAATCTATATGCATGGCCTTCTAAGTAATTATTTTCCAAATTATATGTCCACACTCCTGCTCCTGCTCCTAACCTATTGATTGATCCATAAAATTCTAAATTTCATAATATCTCATGATCTATATTTACACTATCTGGTGCAACAAACTTTTCATTATTTATAGCAATTTGACTATCGTGTTCATTGAACAATTTTGTAGTCTGCTCTGTTTCATTTTGTGTAGACACTACAATTTCTTTTGGTTCTGTATTAATACTGTCTGAAATTTTGTCTTATGTTTGATCAGCGTTATACATGATAAAAGAATCAATATCTGAGTGTATGGAGTAGATGGGAAAGTTTTTAGGCCGATCCTGGCTACTTACCATATATTTCATTAAGGTTTCTCGGTATAGTTTCTTAGGTTGTCCAAAAATAGAGATTGTTTCATATGACATATCTAGTTGTAAGGATCCCTGAAGTTTGGCCCCCCATGATCTGGATAACAACATCCCATACTTTGGTGGGATGTTAGCAACTACAATATCCATAAGGATGCTTTTGGCAGGATATTGGACTAAAGTGACGCACAAGTCTTTAATCAATCCTAGACACTTTACCTTACTGGAGTCAATGAGAATAAGTCTTTGTAAGGCCTTGTAATGTATAGGTTTAATTTCTCCATCATTAAATTGGGCATTAAGTTGTGGGACGCCCCAGAATCCAAAATTTCATTGTGTATAATTTTGTCATGGATACTAAGGCTAATGTAAAAAGGTGGAACTCCTCCTTCTAATGGTTTTCCATTAACATCTGGACTAAATATGAGTTTTGGTTGGTCATCAAACAAGTTGACTGAATCCTCATTTTCGACAATGTTTAAGGTCTGGGTTATTTGTGATTGATAAGTTTAATTCTTGATTAGTTATGTTAAAGGAACTGAAATCTTGAGCTTTGCTATCTCTGCTTCCAAACTGAATGGCAAAGAACTTTTTCTGTTTGAAGGTTTTGAATTTTTGCAGGAAGTATTTGAGTAGGTTTGTCTTCTTTTCCTTTATTGGGGACCTCCTTATGTGGATTTTCAAATCTAATGTTTTGAGGTTTGTCCACTGGTTCCTTAGGTAGAATTGAAGTGGATGGTTGATCAGCAAAAAGTTGATCAGAGGTTATGTCTACAATTGTGGGGCTAGAAGTTTTTGGGTTTTCCCTAGGGAGAATTTGGAGGATTTTTGAAACAGGGGCTTCTTTTATTTTCTTGGGTTCATTTTGTACTTTTTCATAGTTTGGTCGGGGACATCAACATTTTTTTTTCTTCTTAGATTATACTGTTTATGAACTTCAAAGATCGCAGAATCATATCCCTATTTATAATCAAATGATTCCCCAGACTATATTTGTAATTGTTGTAGCATATACAGTTCCTACTCATCTTGGGTTAGAAAAACAATATCCTCATCATTTATTCCCATTAGGTTAATTTGTGTATCTTGTTCTGGATCTTCTGGATGGGATGTCTCTGCATAATTTTCTTGAAAAGGAGGCCTGATGCTCTGATCCGGTCCATTTTTCCCAATTTTTTGGTTTTTTCTAAAATTTGGATTTCTAACTAGAGGTTCTTGTTGTTATCCCATTGGGGTTTCCTTTCTATGTTCTCTATTATGTCCATTAGTCTTTCTATACTTTTGGCTAAACTATCTATTTTAATGTCAGATGGTGAGGTTTCATCATTTGCAGTTCCTCTCCTTTCATTTCTAACTCTAGCCCTTTTAGCTAACAAATTAGCTTCTACACTAACAACTACACTTTGCATTTCTTCTAATGTTGGGGGTTTCTTTCCCTAAGTTGGTATGTCATATCTATGTCAAAACCATCAGGGAACTTTATTAACGCTAAGTCAAGTGGGGACCTAAGGTTAACTGGGATTGCGTTATATATATTATTGAATCTAGTGCAGTAATCTTGAACAGTTTCATTAGGCTCCCTTCTAATATTCTCGTATTCTGATAGGATTTGTAAGGGCTTCTTTTTCTTTTCCCACCTATTAATAAACAACCTTTGGAAATTTGCTAGGTCTGCAATATGGTTGGCAGGAAAGTCTTTAAACCACTTCTTGACATCACCAGTCAAAGTTTGGGCAAAGAGTCTCATCTAGACATATGCTTCATCTATTTCATGTAATTCAAAAAAATCAGACATCTTGTTTACATACTTTTGGGCAGTGTAAAGACCAGTAACATCAAACAGGAAAATCTTACTATGATAATCTGCAGGCATAGCATGAGTTTGGGCAGGTAAAACAAGAGGAGCATATATGTTTGCCATTGTCGTAAGTTGGGAGAGGCTGAGATGTGGGTTTGAGGTACTTGGAGGTGATGCAGTAGTGGACGAAGAACCAGGACTAATAGATGATGAATGAGTAATGATAGGTTGGTGAGGGAGTGAAGGTATAAATGGTGGTGAAGAATGGACTTCAAAAGGTATTATTGTTGAAGTTGAAGGGAACAATGGTGAACTAAAAGTAGTGGACAATTGTTCAGAAAGCTCAAGAGTCATGGCAGTATTAATGGATTATTGTGGAGATTTCAGAATGCATTCATCAATTGATTTGTTGGCATGTTGAATTTCAAGGTTTGCAATAAAATTAGGATCTAGAACAGTTTCATCAATTGCATTTTCAGATTTTTCCTAAATAATGAAAGATCAAATGGTACATCAAAGGGAAGTTCTTCTAAAAATAACCACTCATCAGGACATGAATTAGCTTTAACTAATGGTATTTGGCTAACTAAACTTTCTTCTTTTTTAGATTTTCTTGAAATTAGGTTGGGATTATCAACTACTGGGACAAGGTTTGGATCTGGATTAGCCCTAGTAAAATGAGTCTTCCTAGAAGCCAAAATTTCAAAATTTTTAATTTTTTTTGTGAGATTTTTACAAAATAACTTCTAACAAATGACTTTAAGAGGCACAAAATGTATATTTAGAATTTTCTTAAAGATTTATTAGAACTGAGGATTCGGTGGTCTGTGAAACTAGAGATTTTGGGTTCGATCCCCAATATGGCTGCCACAATGTTATCACTAAAAAAATTCTCTAGAATTTATTAGAAGAAAGAAAATGACCGAGGTAACCACAAACCAACTTTGGAGCATAGGCTCTAGCCAACCTAGGCTCAGAGAGGGCTCTCTCTATATGATTTAGCTTTGTTTGCTACGATTTCAGGCTAGTTATGAATGTTTTGGGTGTTTTGTATTTGTATTCAAGATTGGGTGGTGGGATCCTTGAAACAGATGGATAGAATGATGTCTTTAGGCCATTGGGCTATGGAGTCAACAGAAGGGCAGTAGAACTGGATCAACTCACTAACGGGAATGTTCAAAGGGAAAGCTAGCAAAGTAAAGTGTAGGTCTTTCGGACAGAGGGGTGAAATGATTTTAATCAGAGTGAGAGAGCAATTAAGTGTTCTCAGTCTGGGATATAAAAGAGGAATAGAGGGTAATTGAAAGCAAAGGGCAATTAAGAATCCTTTGATCTGGATTAGAAATGCATAACCTAAACTAAGGAGCAATTAAGAATTCCCTAACCTAGATATCAGTAGAAAAAAATTATATGCATAACTGTTAAAACAGAGTGTAACTAAACAAATTCTGAGATATTATTCCAGTTATAGCATTCAGATTCAGAAAAACATTAAAGATTGTGGGAAAAAAATTAAGAAAAATAACGATAACATAAGAAAATAATTGTTTGCACTTCATTCAACACATGAATCCTATGAAATATATTGTCTTTATTCATCAATCCAGCTTGCTGGCTTGGTCAATGATACAATAGCTTTACAGTCTTTTTGATCAAAATTCTATAGAAATGTCTAAGAATTCACCCCTCATACTTCGAATTGAGAAGTATTTATACAAAAGATATTTACAAAATATCTCAAATAAACTTGAGATTTAATCTAGGAAATAAAAATATCTTCTTGCAAGAAGATAGAGATAGCTATTGAACTGCTTTCGTGTTGTCCCATTTATTTTGGTACTGCTAGCCTTTATGGTTTCATTTTAGCCCTCTATGCTCTTTGCTGTTTGAATTTTCAAACTGAAATCTTCATTTACTTTTTGGCTTTCATCTGATACACTTCGACATTGATACTCTTTGACCCTACTGAGCTGTCTCCATCTTTTCACCTGGTTGTTTTGCTTTTACCTTTTAACTGCATTTTCCTTACAGTAAATCGGTCAATTTTTCCCACATTTCAGAATTAAGTAATTGGATTTTTAACATCCTTTTGTATATTTCATCTACCTCAATGTACTTATAAAAAGTGGGCTTATTGACAAACAAGTGTCTTACCTCATGCTGGAGGTAAAACACGTTTTCAAATGTCTGGTATAGTACTTTTCCTGTTGGCAATGCCTTCATTGAAGATGTACTAGCTTGTTCTTTTGCTAGCTCTCTGAGTTTGTTGTTGTAATCATGTTGTGTCATGAGCTTATCATTTATGACTAAGGGATTGGGTAACCCTTTCTCTCTCAAAATTTGAAACTTAGCCATAAATCTATCAATGGGTGCCTGCATATTCTGACATTTGTCATCCAAGCTTAACATCAAGTTTCTCTTGGAAAGGACCTTCCTCACTTCCAAAATTGTTTTAGTTTTGTCCTCAATTTCCAATTCCTGAAGCTCATATCTATTTTTACTATTAAGGAATTGGATTATTCTGGTGGCATCTTCGGGCATCTATCCTAATTCTTCTTTTACCTTCTGGATGGCTTCTGTAGCCATCTTTATTAGATCTATCTACTCAAAAATTACCTGAAAAGATGGCCAAATATCATTGAAAGAGTCAATTATATTGGCCCATAGCTCTAACCAATTTTGTTGCTTCATCTGATGTACCTGTTGTTGATGTAGACTATGTTGAAATTTGTTTTGTTGTGGCCATGGGAGTTGTTGGAGCCAATGAGGTAGCTAGTGTGGAAGGAATAGATGTTGAGACTGTTGGGATGACATTCACCGAGGTTGTGACACTATTAGTCTACTTCAATCGCATTAAGGTTTCCAATTCCTTCTCTGTCTCCCTTAACTAACTATTTAATTTCAGGACTAGGTCCATCAATTCTTCATGTCTAGTCTAGCTCTCCAAGACTTCCAGTGTCTAGGGATGTTGGAGCTAAGGTATCTTCAATTATTTTTTAAGTACCGCAATGTCATCATTCTTTTTCTTTATCAGTTGTTCAATGGATTTGATATCTTTTCGATCATGTCCCAATTCAATCACTAAGTCTTCCAAAGACTTGATTCTAGTACCCTTGGCCTGTGACGAGGCCTTCTCTAACTGATATTGAGCTGAGATATTGGTTAAATAATTCTATAGTTGATGGGCGAATATGGATTTACCTATAAGGGTGGAGTAAATCATTTCTCCAACCTATTTGTGAAATTCAATTTGGTCTATGGGATGAATATCCCTTACCAAAACCTCAAAACCAATTTTCTTGTAATCTGCTGATTTCCTTGGTGGTTTCACAGTTGGTTTTACAAAGGACATTTGCATTTTTCCCTCCTTGATGTCAAAAGTTGACATCAATCTATTTTGGTTTGTAGGTGTGAGCTTGAGGTACTGAGCATAAGTTTGTGTCTTTAATTTCTCATTTCTAATTTTAATTTCTTTATACATGTCTTTAATCTCTTTGTCCTTATCAGTAGGCCTACTGAATGAGAAGACCTCTACACTAAGTTGCCTTTCCAACATTTGACTCTGTGATGTGGATGGCTTTTGAGTTTCTCCAGATGGAGTTGTACGCCTGCTCATGTCAAACTCAGTGTTAGTTACCTCTGTTGAGCCTTCTGTGTCTTCCTGTTTTGAAACAGGGTTGAGCCTTGGTCTCTTGCTCTGACTTCCCTCATACTGCACATTTGAAGTGTCCATATGTGAGCTGGAGTCTTCCTCTATGCTTATTTTAGGATTCTTTTCCTCATTCTGAGGAGTCTGCATAATAGGAGGGGTGCTCATGGTTCTTTCTTGTTGTTCAAGTACCTGCAGAAACAAGCTTTCATCAAGCTGTCTTTCTAAATCACTCAAGGCATATCAACATTTACCTTTGTGCTATCCCTGTCTACAAGAGTGTTCTCCAAGCACTTAGATTGATTTTCATATCTTTCAATCTCTAGTATGGGATGATGAATGTAAGGGCCTAATTTGACCTTTTGTCGAAGTCTGGTCATGAAACCTTGAGGGTCATATCTCCATATGAAACTGTTTGGAAATTTCCTTTGTTGCAGAATTAGATTTGCCTTTTGCCCTGCTTCTCTAGAGTTGCAAATGAAAGGGCCTAACTGGTTTTTGACTCTGAATTGCGTTCTTTTCTTAGCTGATACAAAATTTACTTCATCAGAATTCATTATTTTCCTATAATACTCTAGAGAAAATAATGTCATGGGGAGGTATTTGGGGAGTTTGTATGGGGCAAGTTGGCACCAATAGATTCTTATTTCTATGTGGTTTTGGTAAAGGTACCAATCTCCCACTTTACTTTGCTTGGACAACTGAAGGACTCTTTTGATATCTTGACTTATTCTAGGTGGAGGGCTTCCTGTCAGCATGGTCAAGACTGGATGAACGAAAGAAACAATGAAATCTATATAGGTATATAGTGATTGAAACTTGTGGAAGAGTGGGGTCCAAAATATGATAGACCTAGGTTGGCTTCTAGTATCAAGCTTCTAGACAGTGAAGGGAAATTTGTCTAACTAGTAATATAGAAACATGTGGTACAATACAGATGAGTATTTGAACACTCTCTCATTTTCCATTCTAGTAAACTGTTCATGCATCCTTTCAACTATGAACTGGGCATAATTGTATATAGTAACAAGAGGCTTTCCTGGGTTGAAAATGGACATGAAGGCTAGGATAAGCTCATCAAAAAATTCATCAGTGGTACATCCCAAAACACATGATATCATAGTGATAATATGCTTGCCCCTTTCAGAGAAAATGGAAGAAACATATGGAGGGGCATCTTTGGGAATGTGCTTGTCTTCAATAATGAAAGTTTGAAACAATTGGGCTAGTTTTGATGGACTCAACCTGGTGTACTTGTCTAACAAATATCCAATTGCGGGTGGGGTTAGGTTTGGACCTAGTTGGAGTTGTAACATCACATTGATTGATTCAGCCGTGATGGTAAACAAGATTTTCTGGTTGGGGGACATTATTGCTCTCTAGCTGGGAATGTTACAGGCATGGCATCTATGGACAATTTCAGGGAAAACATGTACTTGGGGAAATTTACATTTGGGCAAATTGGATTCCCAAAGACCAATGTCATCATAATGGTTCAGATATCTATCCCTACTCAAACAATGAAGTTTGAGCAAGACCTCATATGCACTAGTATCTCTGATTTGGAAATCCATGTCCGCCATGGGAAGGTGGTCTAGGTCTAAAAGGGGAGTAGTGATGGGTCAAACATCCATGGCGACAGGGGCAGCCATAATTCAGTTCTTGTGGATTTGAATTTGACTATGTAGGTTTGTATCAGAGGTTTTGATGGAAACTGGAAGTTTTGAGAAGGGTTTGGGCAACAGACTTTCAAATTTGAAGTAACTTTAATTAATTTTACTCAACTAAAACACTTTACAGACTGAACGTTTCCAAATTTGAAAGGGTGAGTGGTAATTTCTCTATAAATACCTAGAATTAGGTGAATTGAATTGAAATTTAGTGTTCTTAGCAATTGCAAAAGTTCGAATGACTCTGGTACTGAATGAGGGGTTGATTGGGTCTTTGCAGCTTCTTCAGGAGTGAATTTGGAGTTCAATTGGTGAATTCAGCGTTTACAGGAATCACACTAGTTCGCAGAGGTTCACAAAGAAAATGAGTGAAAAGGCAAAAAAGGGCTTCTCGGCCTTTTTATGGAGCAACGGTCATTTTTTGGCGGGTAATTTATGAATGAACAATAGGTGGTTTATCGGGATGAGTGGGGAGGCAGTTTCCCAAACCATCGCACCGTTTTTATGGAGGAGGTAGTATCAAGGGGGGGCCACCTGATCTACTACAGTGATCGACATGTAGCATTTGGGCGGCTGGGGAAAACCGCTTTATCAGGTGGGTAAAGGTCGACCATTGGGTGTAGCCGATATGGCTGTGGACCGTTGGATCAGGGGGATGGTGATCGGACGACAATGAGGCGAGGGAAGTGTGTGGGTGATAAGAGCATGGGTTTCGGGGGGGAATAGGCTTTAATCTTCAGCAGTTTGGGGTTAATTAGAATTTAATCACATATTTAATCGATCGAGCAGGGCTTAATGACGGGATTTTTATATAAGTGATTTAATTAATACAGGAAAAGGTATATCTGGGGATTTATATAATTAAGTTATAAATTAATATGAAATGAGTGGAGTGAGCATACCCTTAGCATAAACGTAAAATATGTGCATTTTATTTCATACATTTGATACTTAGGATAAATTACTTTTGTGGTTTTTTGAGTGAAATAGGATTTACATGGGGTTTATTTACTTTTCCTAGGAAAATGAAGTTTAACCTTAGGAAAAGGGGTTTTATTAGGGAAATGAAGGGAAATGAATTTTATGAAGGGAATTCTAACACTTGATGTCGATAAATCATTAAGCCGAGGGTCCAGTCCCACCAAAAGTCAGAGAAATGCTCTGAGCCTCTTTGACTTGAAGGATTTTAAAGTACTAGAACATACTTGTGGATAGGAAATTAGTAAGTAAGGGGAAAAATGTATGAATGGGGGTTAATTATATTAACTTGAAAACCTTTTTTTTTGCTTCCATAATTGAACATATAGAAATATGTGTCTAAGCATGATGCATGTGTTTTGATCCAATCAACTTTATACTTCAGCAACCTTGCTTCTACTTACCCATCACTTACCCTACCATTTTTTCTTCATTTATTTGGGTGCATTTAGACTAGCAAACCCTTATCATCCTTTTTTATTTTGAAAAGTAATCTATCTAATTCCAACCTTATATCATCCAAGGGTTCAGATTAAACTGATGTGCTCCTTTTATTTTCTCTACCTATCTAATGATCTACCAAGATTAAACTATTTGGGCAGATTTTATTCTCTAACTATAAAAATTCAAAGCATGAAATAACCAAGATTAAACAGTTTGATTACCATGGATTGTGGCATGAATAACAAGCTGCACACAATCATTATTATGAATAAAAGTAAATAGTATTGGCATTTAGACTTTCAAACTTTCATGGTCTCTTTTTGTTTTGGGGGTTCATATATTTTCATTTTTTTGACCTTCTCTTATTCTTTTTGTCCTTTGATATTTCTTTTAGGACATACCCTCTTTACATTTTTTAATCTTTTAATTGGAAAACATTTGCAGAAAGCAAAGGTATGTACAATATTACAAGGCTTAACCTTAGTCATTCAAAATTATGACTCCTATTGGCATAGGAACCTAACACCACCAAAAGGCATTTTTCGAGTTGAAGCATAACCTCTGCTCCGCACCAGTTCTCACATTACCAGACCTACAACAACCATTTGAAATTGAGACATACGCCTCTAACTATGCTATTGGTGTAGTTCTTACCCAGTAGGGGCATCCAGTGGCATATCATAGTGAGCCGATTTAAGATACATTCCAAAAGTATCCCACTCATGACAAAGATATGTGTGTTATTTTGTAGGCCTGATGAAAATGGAAGCATTACATTTTGGGGAAGGAAATGGTCATCCACACAAATCAACGACCCATGCAATTCATACAGAAACAAGGGAAGTTGCAAAACAATTGCCATTATAAATGGTCCACATATTTGCAACAGTTCCATTTGAACATCAAGTAAAAAAGGGAAACACCAATGATGTTGTAGATTGTCTTATCCGACCACCGGTCATGGCGCTAATCGTTGCGGTCAACTCTTATGGACACGAGACTTCAGGGTGGCCTTATCTTACAATAGATATACAGAATTTGGAAACACCTACAAGGTGCTCCTGGAAGGCAAGCAAGTTCCACATTTTCACCTCTAAGGTGCATTGTTATGCCACATGGGACACCTATGTGTCCCTACAAGTGAGCATGCCAAGATGATTTGGGAAGCACACTACAGTCGAGTGGCTGAACACTTTGGGGTAGAGAAAAAAGTGGCAGTGCTGAAAAATAATTTTTACTGGTTGAACCTTTCATAACATGTTGGGAAGTACATAAGATATTGCACTTCATGTGCCATTTCCAAAAAAAAAAGTCAAGAAGCAAGGCTTAAATACTCCTCTGCCTAATCCTAGTTGACCTTGGGAATCCATCTCCATGGATTACATGTTGGGCCTCCTTTCTACTAAGCATGGTAATGATTGTGTGTTTGTGGTCATTGACAAATTCTATAAGATGGTGATTATGGTAGCCTTCAAGAAGAGTATCATAGCAGAAGCCATTGCTAAGCTCTTCTTTGAATGAATGTGGGTAGATTTTGTCACCCCATAGTCCATTATCTTGGATCGAGACAATAGATTCTTGAGTATAATGTGGCCAAGCCTCTGCTCGATTCTGGATACCAAGCCCACTAATTCCACAACCTTCCACCCCCAAAATGATGGCCAAACATACATCATCAACAAGATGATTGTGCACATTTTTCGCATGTACAACTTGAAGCATCCATGTAGATGGGATGAAAGCCTCCCCTGTGTCCAAAAAAACTACAATAGAGCTCTCCATAGCTCCACTTGCCACAACCCTTTTCAGGTGGGGCTGGAATTCTAGCCACTCTATCCCATTGATGTGGTCATACCATTTGCAGCTACTCAAGCATATTCAACCCATGCCCAGTCCGAAGTTGATTGGGCTAACAACTTCATTGAGTGCATTCATCAAGTTTTCCAGTAGGTCCATGACATATTGGACAAAGCCAATGTTAAGTACAAGCAACATCATGATCAACATTGAGTGCCACACAAGTTACAGGTGGGTGGAAAAGTTTGGTTACATTTACAGAAGGATTGTCTCACTGGGCCCCACTGCAATATTCATTCGCTTCAATATGGGTCGCACACCAACACTAAGGTTGTAGGGTACAGTTCTTCGAGCTCACCATTCCATCATTCCTCAGTCTGCACCTAGTATTCATTGTGGACCAATTGTGACCATACTTTCCTCCAAGGTTGGAGACATCTGATGTCACAGGGTAACTAACACCAACAGAGCTCAACCTAAATTACATTGAGTAGGCAAAAATTGACAAGATAGGGGACACACAGATTAATAACACTCACCATCATAGGATCCAACTATATCGAGTTGTCAAAGCAGGCCAACTCCTTCACCAGGGCAAGTGGTTCACCAGGGACCAACTTCAATAGAAATTTCCTCACCTCATGGAGGCTCTACATGCAAAGGGGACCATTTCTTCCTAAGGGGGTAGTACTAATCCAAGTGGATATTGGTGGTCACACACCTATTCCACCTAGACCTCCAGTTAGTTTCATCCATTTCCCTAATTTATGGCAACATTTACTATTTTTAGCATTTTTTCGAGCCCTGAACTTCCGGAGTTGTTTTGAACCCCTAAACAATGTTTTTTTTAGGTCCACAACATTCCCATTTCAATAGGTAGGGGCTTGCAACAAATCTTGTAGTAATCAAAGAGATATTTCCAACAAAGTATTATACACACCAAACATAGATCTTATGACCAAATTACAACCCAGGAAAGTTGGATGCCCAATCGGGCCCACAAACTCTTGGCATTTCATCTTCTGGGGTTAGGGTTTTGGTTGTTTAAGTTTTTACCTTGTTGTTCAATAATAAAAAGGCCCATGAGCCTCATTGGAACACAATTCATAGGCATGTAGCTGCCACACATCTTCTTAGAGATAAGCTACCATCACCTGAACTAGTTCATTTACATTCTGTATGTAAGTATATTTCAGCTCTTTGATATTAATGAAATGAATTTTTATTTCTGCCGCATCTCTATGTTTATGTGAATATCTGTATTTTGTTGCATTCCTGCATAATTTTGGATCAGTGGTATCAAAGCAGTCTTCTCTTTCTCTATTTTTCTTTTCATGTCCCCAACGAGGTCAGGTTATAAGGAGTTAGGGATCAAATTGGTTGAACTTTTGCAAGACCAGCCTCACAAACCCCAACAACCTCCCATGGTAGAAGAAAATAAAGACAAGGGGGTAGGATGTCCATTCAAAATATTGCTTGGGGAAACCCTCAAGCAATAAATGAATATGATGATTGATAACTTTTCCCAGATGCATTGGCGGCTACCCACAAGCGATGCGTCTTCATCCAACAACCACTCTAGAGGTGTCACTCCTTTTAAGGTACAAGTTAGCTGCAACATTCCCATATTTGAAGGCCAGATACATGCATACATCGTAGATAGATGGTTAAATTTTTTGGAAGGATATTTTTTGTTTCATGACTTTTCCAATTAGGAAAACATTACTTTTGTACTCCTGAAAACCATCCCACACGTTAAGGAATTGTGGGAAACCTACTGTGAACAAAAGGACGAGAGGGAATCCTCACTATTTTCAACTGCACCCACTTGGAATTATTTCTGAGATGCCATCAAGGAACAATATTACCCTGTCAAGAGCTATGAAGATAAATACATAAAGTGGACCACGCTGTGGTAGGGAAGGGACCAAGATGTGCGAGAGTTCAAAAATATTTTCCATACCCTTCATAAGAAGTTAGGTATCAAGGATTCTGAGCAGCATTTGATACTCAAATACCATGAGTGTCTACATAAGTACATCCATGACGAGATGGAGTTCCTAGACATCTCCTCACTTGGCACTGCCTATCAATACACTTTCAAGATCGAGAATATATTTAAACAAAAGAAGTGAGACTTTGGATCTATGAATCCTAAGCAAGGGAAAGGCTCCCCCAAACCATAGAAAAAAGGACAAATCCAAGGTTGGGCGACCTAGGACAACCCGCCGAAGTTGAAATAAAATAAAAACACCATGAAGACAAAGAAGGACATAGGGAAATGGTGTGAGTTCCATAAGAGCCCCACTCACAACACAAGTGAGTGTCAAGCCAAACAGTCACTGGTGGCTAAGCTGAAGCCTTCCAAATTAGATGCATGTTCTGGCTCTGAGTCATACAATGACAAGGGGAACGAAAAAGGGAAGAATATTATTGATGTGGAGCCTAGTGCCACTGTTACCACCACCAAGATCCAGAAGGTTGAGCCCAAATATCCAGACGAAGGGGAGAGGCTCTTCCACTCACAAATGTGGGTGAAGGGTTCTCTATTGCAGTTCATTGTTGATAGCAAGAGCCAAAAGAACCTCATTTCAGTAGAGGTCATGAAGCGGTTGGGCCTACCAACCAAACCACACTCACAGCCATACACCATCAAGTGGCTTCACCAATGGTGAGATCTCAGCGTCAACCTACAGTACCACCTTCCCTACAACATCAAGACCTTCATAGATGAGGTTCTATGTGATGTTACTCCTCTTGAATTTTGTGATGTATTATTAGGCCAACCATACTTGTGAAAGTCTCATGTTATGTATGAGTCTAGGCCTCACACTACCATTTTCTTTTGGAAATAATTTATACTGGATACCGGAGGTAGCACTGCCTACCGCCACCTCTTTGATCTCTATGAAGCATTGTAGTAAGATCATTTCCTAGACTGGGAAATTTTTCTTCCTTATCATTCATCCTCAAGGAAAGAAGAAGACTGTGGCCACATACACAACCTCCAAACGGGGCTCCTCCACATGGAAGAAACAGATGGACAAGGTCATGGAAGAGTATAGGGACATCTTCACCTCACCCATAGGGTTACCCCTACACTGTCAGGTTAAGCACTCCATTTATCTAACCTTGGGCGTGTTGCTATCCAACAAACTGATCTATTGATGCTCTATTCTAGAGAACAATGAAATTAAGAGGAAGATTCAGGAGATGTTGCAAAAATGGCACATCCGGCCAAGTTCATCACACTGTGGAAGCTCGATTGTGTTGGTATAGAAGAAAGATGGCACATGGAAACTCTGCATTGGTTATCAGTTGTTGAATAAGATCAATGTACATAATATGTATCAAATGTTAGGTATCCTAAATTAGGTGGGTGGACCTACCTATGGCTTTGTGCATGGAGTTCGCACATGGTTTTGGGCATAATAGTTTTTTTCCCATGGTATTTTGTAGATCTGGTCAAGGGAACTATGATTATGATCAAATCTAGATTTAATGGAATGGGGTTTATAGATGCTTCGACATGTTTATATATGTATTGTAACAATGAAAGGAATATAATGAAAAATCAATCTGGTACTCCAAGTTTTTCAATCCAGGGAAAAATTTCTATGTATATATGTTTTATGTTTTATGCTCTCGCCATTGTTTATTTTGTTGTTTTTAGAATTCGTATGCAAGTAGATTCTATACAAGATTAAAACCTACATCCAATCCCACATATTGATGACTTTTCAGACCAACTCAAGGGGGCCAAATATTTCGGCAATTGAACCCTATGATGTGTGGAAGACTACCTTCAAATCCAAGGAGGGCATTTTCGAATGGTTGATCATGTCTTTCAGGTTGACAAATGTCCTTGCAACCTTCATGTGGATGATGGATGAAATATTGCGGCCCTTTACCAAATATTTTGTGGTAGTGTACCTAGACAACATCCTGATCTTCAACCAGAGTTGGGAAGAACACATACACCATATTCTATTGAACCTCCAAACCCTTCAACAACAAAACCTGTGTGCCAATTTGGAGAAATTCACTTTTGGTATGAATTAGGTTCAATATATCGGGTACATAATTAATGAGAAAGGTGTGCATGTGAACCCAACCAAGATACACATTATTCAATATTGCCCAACCCCAACCACTCTAACAGAGCTCTGCAGCTTTCTGGGTCTTGCCAATTTCTATCTGAGGTTCATGTTGTGATTCTCTCATATCACTTGGCCTTTGAGTCATGTCACCAAGGGCAGAGAAAAATAAAAGTTATTTTGGTATGAATCATAACAGAAGGTGCTTATCAAGTTGAAGTATTTCCTTTTCTTTGCACCAGTGCTCAGATTACCAAACCTGCAACAACCATTAGAATTTGAGACAGATGACTCTGACTATGCTATTAGTGCAATTCTTACCCAATAGGGGCATTCAGTGGCATATCATTGATTAGCCTCATCATTGGGTAATTATATGGGACTTAATTCACCTCCTAGCTTAGTCAAACCAACTTTATCACAACTTATTACATGTTTTTTATTATATTTTGTTTATGAGATGAGTTAGAGTTGGATATTATGCCTAGTGGACTAATATGCATTGAATGCAGGATTGGAGGAGAAAATCAAGGAATTTTGGCAAATACTAAGGTTAAAACTCGAATGGGATAAGGGAGAGGGATTGCAAGAGGTAAATCCTCCTCATTTACTTCTCCCTCATTCAAATATTCCTCCATCCATCACACCAGATTGGAGTGCAAGCAACCAAGCCATGTGGATTAGAAGGCAACCGAGCAAGTGAGAGACAAAGAGCTAGATCCCAAGTTTGGGAGCTGAGCCTCCCCAATTTTAAGGAAGTCATTCAGCACTTAATTTATATAAGTAGAGAGGCCTAGAGCCTCATTAGCATTCGAATTTTTGTTGTAAAACTCTAAGTTATTTTCGAGATCTAGACTTGTGAAATTTTTCTTGATGTAATTTTCTGTTTTGGTAATAAGAATGAGTTTTGTTTTGAGCTAGCACTGAGTTAACTCAGAGGGTTTAAGCTCTTGGGTTAGGGCCCAACCATAGTAGCCAAGGCTCCTCTTTCTTGTATCTGTATTTTTAGATTAGTCTCATAGCTTCATTGTTAATTTGCTTTTAGATGTGTTTCCATTGCAAGTAGTGTAGATTGGATTGGTTGTTTATTAATTTGCTTCCATTTGTGCCTTACTTTAGTAGCAGGTTAGTAGGGATAAAATGAATACCACAAGGTTGTCAGTGGGTGTCTTGGCCTCATTTCCTCCCTTTGGGATCATGACTTGAGGAAGGGACCTTTATGCAACCCCAAAAACACAGATTTCTATTTCTTGCATAAGATTTAGAATTTACTGTATTTAAGTTAGCATTTGATCAGTTTTGCAAAGTAGGATTTCATTTCCATCTCAGTTTTGCATATGAGAATGCTTCTTGTTTACATATCCTTTTGGGAATTATACATGTTTTATGCAGAGCAGGTGCTTCAGGAGTAGATAGAGACTTCATAGCCAGCAACCACCTTCCATTTCATCCACCATAGTCATTCCTTGTTTCCACCGTTTCCTTCACTAGTTTTCATCATTTTACATAGAAATTCTTCCAAGCACATTGAGCGAATCCAACCATCCTCTATCTTTGTTGTTGACTTATGAGTGATCCTAGACCTTTCCTCACTTCATTCCACCCATATACCACCTTCCCTAAGCCTTCCATCACCTCCAACACCTTCCATTTTTCTCTCAACTATATCCTGTAGGTTTCTAGTACATCATGTAGGTTTTCCTGAAATGGCCTATTTTGAGGTCGAATTGAGGAAAAACCTCTATGAAGTCACCAAAAGCCTCCCAAGGGTCCCCCACAGCATCCAACCATCTCCTAACCCTTCCAGCCATCCTCCAACATCCTTAATTCACCTGCCACATCACCAAAAGGAATTAGTTTGCATACTTTATTTTGCATGAAAAGACAAAGAGACAAAAACATATTTATTTCAGTCCCTTTTCTTACTTCCATGCTTAGATAGTAGCATTTGGTTCATGTTAATTTATCATTATTGCAAATTATATTTTCTTGGTAGTTAATTAGTAAGTGGTGTGATTTAGCATTGAATTTCGCTCTTTTCCATTATTGCAGTAGAGTAGCTCTCCCTTAGAGCAGATTTCCCTTTCTTCCATCAAGAAACCAAGCTTCTTCTAACTCCATAGAAGTCTGGCTTGAAAACCCCAGTGGTCTCTCACCATATAAACCATGACAAAAGGCAAAACCATCACTTTTACTTGTGTACACAACACTATCACCTCCAAGTTTGTCTGAACCCCAGGTTGACAAAGTAAAGTTGGCAGCCCAAGAGTTGTAGCATTCTTGCTGCAATACTGGTACTCATCACTTTTTGGTGTCATTTCCAGGGAGGTATCTGAGTAATATGTGAATACTACTACTTTCTTCTATTTCTTATCTCTAATATTTTGCCATTAGTTTATTTATGCAAAAGTGATTTAGTTGCTTCCTTTTTCATTCTACATTTTCTGCTTTCCTTTCCATTTTGCAAGCAAGATTTCAATTCAGCAAGTAGTTTTTCATTCAGTCAATAGTTTTCATTTAATCAAAAATTTCAGTTCTTCAAAGTACTTTCCAAGTTTGAAAAAACACAAAACCAACCCAAAAACATTTCCTTTCATGCCTCATAGGAATAGGGATAACTTAGGAAATTTTTTGCCAAATACACCCACTGCATCAAACAGCCAACCTTCCCTCTTCTTTGGTGGTTGTGAACTGGAGGAACCCTTAGGTGAGCAACTTGACATATTTGAAGAACCTACAGGGAAGAAGAAGAAGAAGAACCCATTCCTACTAGACCAATTGCTGAAAACAGAAATGACAGAGGGAATAGAGAGAGAGTTGAGGATGCCTTCCCCATCAGGGAAACTAATGGGGATACTCAGATGAAAAATATAAGCCCCTCTTCCCTACCTCATTTCCATGGCTTCGACATAGAAGACCCCAACACTTTCCTATTTGATCTTTTTGTTATATGTCGAACCTGTGACTATACAGATGATGAGAAGAAGTTAAAAATATTTCCATCTACCCTCAAGGATGAAGCATTGTGTTGGTTCATGGGTTTACCCTACGCTTGTTAGCAGGAGGAGATATCTACCAATACCCTATGAGGATATCAAGACTGTCTTTAGAAACGATTCTAGGGCAACTAGGAAAAATGGTAGGGGTAATCAACATATGGTCAGTACATCCTCTTCCAACTCATCCATCAAGGGTGAAATTAGAAACATGTTGGAAGATTTCAAAAGTGAGATGTTGCAAACCCTTTCCTTGCAAATGGACACTATGCAGATTAAGAGAAAGTAGGAGGAAGCATAGAGAGCCATGGCCATTTTTTTTCCTAGATGCACCAGGAGGCACCCTAGGAATGAATTTCCATTGGTAATCTATTGAAATTTGCTCAGTTTGTGAAGAAAACCACTCCATAGACAAGTGCCCTTCTTTGCCTGGACTCAAAGTTGTATATTAAGGAGCTGAAGGGGTCACTGTGTAGCTCTGCTACATAAACCAAAAGAGACGTCATGGGCCTAGACCATACCATCAAGCATGCAAGGGTCATCCCATGCATATTACAACCCCAACCAAACCATATCCATACCTTCTTGGGGACCCCCTGCTCATCCTTCCTGGTCTACACCCCCTCCTTGGTCATTTGCATCTTAGTATCACTCCCAGCCAGCTAGCCAACCAATCATTTCAACCATATGCTTCGCCACAACCTCAGTGGAATGCACCATCCCAGGGGTGGAGGCCCCAATACAACAATGCTCCAGATTTATTGCCTCCACCACTTGCCCAACCATATTTATTACACTCTGCTCCACCCAAGCAACCCGAGATGTCTGCCTAGCCAAATCTGAACCCGAACAACAGACATGCTTAGCAAGTATATAGTGGAGAGACATCATATCCAGCTTATGATGTGGAAATCTAGGAGATTAACCTGAGATCTGGGAGGGTTCTCTCAAATAACCAACCTCCACCTCCACCTAGGGAGGTTGAGGAAGAAAGAGAGGAAAACATTCTTAAACTGAATCCACCCTTTCCTAAGAGATTAACCCAACCACTCTAGCCTACCCCAGAAGAGACTGAACTTCTGGGAGAAATTAAAAATCTATGTGTAAAGATTCTACTTCTCCAAGCAAAAGATGTTCCTATTTACAATAAGTTTATTAAGGAGAAGTGCTTCAAGCATCTAGGGAGGCGAAGAAGAGATGCCCCTACCATTAATGGCATCAGACAAATGTCTTACTTAATGTTGGGGCAGGTAATCTATCCAAAGTATTTGGACCGTGGAAGCCCTGTAGTAGATGTGCACATCAATGGCACCATTGTCCCACACACTTTGATCGATCTTGAGGCTGCCATTAATGTGATGACCAAGGACACCATGCTCAAGCTCAACCTCCAAGGTTCATTTAGGAAGACCACAACAGTTCTGTAACTTGCAAACCACTCCACAGTGACCCCTGAGGGGATTGTGGAGGATGTGATGGTCTCCATTGACTCTTGGGAGTACCCTATAGATTTCCTAGTTCTCCAATATAAGGCTAAGCTTAATGGTTACACTCTCATCCTTGGGAGATCCTGGTTGGCCACTATCGATGCTTACATTAACTGCAGAGCTAGGAATATGACCGTCAAGAATAGGCATATGTCCAAGCAGTTAGCCCTATACCCTCCTGCTCAGCCATCTCTAGAGCATGATTTACCTTTATGGTTGGAGGAGGAGGAAGAAGATGAAGTTTATTCCACCCAACTTTATACTTTAGAAACAACCATCGGAGGAGGACAGCGGGATGAAGATGATTTGATTGAATACCTACTCCAAAGTCCAACTCCCAGTACATTTCCCTTAGAAGATGTACTAAAGGAAAGCTATAACAATCATCCAATTTACCTATGCTTGGAAGATTCCAACCCCCTCTGTGTCAAAACCATAGAATTCAGCCCGGAGAGAACCTTGAAAATCAATCCATCTCTTTTTGCTCTTCAAGAAGAGAAGTTATTCAACATGCTAAAAGGAACATCTAGATGCCTTCACTTGGAGTTACACAGAAATGGAGGGAGTACACCCCTCAGTATGTACTCACCACATATACATCAAAGAAGGTTGCAAGCTAGTCTAGTAGCCCCAAAGGAGGATGAATCCATCTCTTAAAGATATAGTCAAAGAAGAACTGCAAAATCTGCTAGATGGAGGATTCATTTACCCTATCTCCGACAGTGAGTGGGTCTCCCCTTTGGTGTTAGTTCCAAAGAAAAATGGTAAGTGGAGGATTTGTGTCAATTACAGGGAGTTGAAAAAAGCCACAAAGAAGGACCATTTCCCTCTACCCTTCATTAACCAAGTGCTAGATGGCCTGGCAAGGAATTTTTTTTTCTCTTTCCTAGATGGATTCAACGGGTACAACCAAATATTGATCAGCCCGAAAGACCAGGATAAAACCACCTTCACTTGTCCTTGGGGTTCTTTTGCCTATAGGATCCTTCCTTTTGGCCTATGCAATGCTCCTGCCACTTTCCAAAGAGCAGTCCTCAGTATTTTTTCCGAGTTAATCCATATGGATGATTTTACACCTTATGGCTATGATTTTCAAGAGGCTCTGTCCAACCTAGGCAAAGTATTGCACAAATGCATTGAAATGAAATTGTCCCTTAGTCCAAAAAAATGTGAATTCTTGATGACTGCAGGGATCGTGCTAGGTCATTCAATATCTCAGCAAGGACTACAGATGGACCCAAACAAAATAGCTATCATCCAAAGGGTCCCACCTCCTCAAAAGCAGAGAGATGTCAGAAGTTTCCTACGGTTAGTTGGATACTAGCGAAGGTTCATAAAGGACTTCAACAAGCTGGCCTCTCCTTTATTTGGGTTGTTGGCCAAGGACTCTGAGTTTATATGGTCAAAAAGTTGTCAAGAGGCCTTAGACACCCTAAAGAACAAGTTAACCACTGCACTGATTCTCCGAGGCCCAAATTGGGCCCTTCCCTTTCATATTCATGTTGATGCCTCACATAAAGCCATAGGAGCAGCCCTAGGTCAGATAGATGAAAAATTGCCTTATGCTATCTACTTTATCAATAAGAATCTATCAAAGGCTGAACTAAATTACATAGTCACCGAAAAGGAACTCCTGCCTGTTGTGCATTCATTGAACAAATTTAGGCATTATATTACAGGCTATCAAACATTTGTGCATACTGATTGTTACACAGCATTTTTTCAGTGTCCCCATACTCCCCATTCCTTGATCCTAAATGAACTCTACAGTGAACTCTACATGCTTTCCCTTCATGAAGAAAATCCCATTATTTCCATATTCATGAGAAGAACAATTCCCTTTTGCACCATTTCCCCAAAATATTTTGTTTTTCCCCGTTTACAAGACCGACACTAATGACCGTTATCCTCCTCGTGCCGATATCAAGGGATTAAAACTATCCCTAGCGTCAACCAGAGTGACTAAGCTTTGTTCCAGTAGCGTTGATCCTCTTATGGAAAGTTTTTTAAATAAGGAGTCGAAGCTTCCAGCTCTAGAAGCTTCGTTACAGAAGTCTGGTAAATGGTTTGGCCGGATGGAGTTGAGGATGTCAATTTTGGCTCCTTTCCCCTATAAGGATGGAACTACCTCAAGAGATAAGACCTTCTCCCATGAGAAGGGGATCCATCTCCCATCAATTCATGCTATATAAACCTCCCTTTTTCCCAAGCACAAGTTAGTGTTAATGTTGGTGTGCTAGTGCTAATTAAGTTTGGAATAAACAACAAGCCATTCATAGTTGTAGCTCTCTAGTTGTGTGAGGGAGAAGGGTCAATTTGGTTTAATGTGAAGCATAAATGGAAGAGCCTTGAAACTACAATTGTTGAGGCCATCATGGAATGCTAGCAGAAGTGTGTGGGAACCTGGTTTTGTCGGAGGAGAACAGCAACGTCAAGACAATGGTTGTCATCTCTTTTTCATTAAATATATATGCAACTATCAATTGATTTCCTACATGATATGTCATCCTACATGTTCATGGCTTAATTTTTCGTGACTTGTTAAGTAGGGTGAATTACAAATTGTCTATTATCACAGTTGTTGTTTGTTGTTGCTTACTTGTTCTAGGTGTTTGAAGAAGGAAACGAGAGATAGCTGGAGTGAGCAAGCAAGGACATCATCAAACGGGATAAGCATACTAAGAGGTAGGCCCTATTAATTGGTTATAACCAAAGAAAATCTTCCATATAATGTATCGGTTGTGGCTAGACCCGCTATCGGGCTAGAGGAATTGTCTGTGTCCGCACTTATAATTTTACTTCACCACAAATTGGTGACTCCGATGGGGAACCAATCCTTCTGTTTTTTTTCTTGGAATTGCATGGTTGTGTGAAATTTTCTATTTTCGACATTTCCCTTTAGTTTTGTTTGTTTTCCTTTGCTTACTACTCTAGGTTTGAAATTCATAGTAGCAAGTTTGGTCCCAACTTTTGAAATTTTTTTATTTTTTTCTTAGCATCCTCGCTCAACATGCTTAATTCGCTGAAAGTCACGCTGATCAGTGCGATATACTGAGAAACAGTCGTGCCAACCCCCTTATGGCACTTGTTGTTAGTTAGGAAGTCGTGTCGATGCCTGGAAGTGAAGATTAGGGTTTGCCCCAAATCTTGGCCAGTGTGATTTGCTCTCATGATTTCGACCCTGTAAATTTTTAGACCGTCTTCTCCCTAAATAGAAACCTTCATTTAGCTTGGTTTGTGTGCTTGATTGGTTTAGCCCACCCTCTAATGTGTTAAGTTTGGCCCTGTATGAAGTTCTTTTTTATTTTTTCTTTTAATCCCTCAATCAACGCTAGTTGTAGTATTGGTCAGTCGTGCCAGTCGTGCCTATCGGCACTAGTTTTCAGTTAGGCAGTCACTCTGGTCTATGACTTAAGAAAAAATCAGAATTTCTCCCATTCCAGTGCTAGTGTGTCTTGACCCTCAAACTCCCTTCTTCCACCTAGAAGTGACTAGAATGCTTTGCTTGCTGGTTTTGATTGATTGATTAGCTTGAAGTTTCATTGCTTGATTTTTTGAGTTTGTTGGATTGTTTTTATGACCCTAGGGCATCTAGGTCAATTACCATCCATTTGTTTGTTTACTCATTGTGTCAGGTTTATGATTTGTTGCTTCATTCAATTCATTTTTCAGCCACAACATCTTCATTTCTTCATTTTCAATAGAATGAGTGAAAGAGTCTTGTTTTTTCTCTTATTTCGAGTGCCTCTTTTTTCGTTCCGAGCATAGATTACATTGCTTAGTTTGTCAATTGAAGCATTTACGTGTTTGGTTTGTTCGATTCAGGGAATAACTTGCTTTTAGTTTCATTTATCATGCTTTGGATTTGATCGATGCTTCTTTGTTCGAAATTGTGAAAATTTTCATTAAAGTGATTTATGTGAAAGATTCATTTTGCATGTTATGAAAAGAAGATCATTCTAGTTTACTTAAGTGAAAATATTGCATTAGTAGTGTTAGCACCTAAATCTGCCTTAGGCTAAAGGAAGGAAAAATTCAAGGTAACCACAAACCACGCTCAGTCTGGTAGCTAGCCCTACCAGAACAGGAGAGGGCTCTCTCCGAGTCAGACTCAGCGAATAAGTAAACGAAATGGTTTGAGATGACTTACATTGAAATATTGATCTTAGGCTAGTAAATAAATATGGATACAATAAGAAATTTTTTATGAATGACTGATTTTCTATGATGGTATGGGACCAACGGACAACAATGAGCAAAGAATTTAACACAAAGGCATATATTACTTCGTGAGGCGAGACAAGTGGAAAGTCTAGCAATTGAATTTGAAGTAATGCGGAGCGGAAATATTGTTTAGGAGGGTGAAAAGGGCATAAGCACATGAATCCTTTTCAACAGAAGAAGAAACACATACGTGAAACTTTCCCACGGGCAGAGCAATAAAAATGAATTCTACCTTATCTTACTTAGAAAATTTCACTGAAATAAATATGAATGAACTATGAAACATAATGAAATACATATGAAACATAAATAGAACACATTTGCTACACTCACGCCACAAGAATCTCATGAAACAGAGCCACTGCCTTTCATTAATCCTCTGTCAAAATATACAATGAAGAACTGAGTTTCTATCCCACAGTCTCCCAGAAATTACAATCCAAACAACCCTTTTCAAATGGTTTGCATACAATAAATAGACCATGCCATGAGGAAATAGAATGACCAAGAGTTGGGGAGTTTTTCGAATCATTACAAAATGGAAGTGGAAAGCCAACCATTAGGTGCAACGTTACAAAAATGACAAATGGCTTGGGTGACTGCTCGCCTTCCTTTTCCACTTGGATAGAAGCCAACCTGGAGTTAAAATACTTTAAACTTTGCCTTAGGTGCCGGAAAAAGTGTATTGTACTTGAGCGGGCCCACTTGGAGAAAGTCGCAAATCGAAATGTCGCAAAGCGGAAGTGATTTTGGCCTTTTTCTCTATATGCGCCGCGCCACTTTGGAGGCTATTTTTAGGTACCCACAGGAGTCCAAATTGTGCCCAAGTGTGCTTGCTGGAAAGCCTAGCCTGTCTACTTTCTAACCCAAGTGCAATTTCTGAATTTAGTTCTCATTTGCCCCTCCAAAAATTCATTCTTCCAAGACTGCTTCCTGTGTGTCAAAATAGGGGCAGAGAGGTCATTTTTTGAGTGTTTTTGACCTCCTGGAGACTCAAATCATGCCCAAATTTCTTGTCCATGCACCAGTAGTCGTGATTTCAATGTTAGTGGTGACTCCACTAGGGACAAAATTACTCCCCTTACTTCTTCATAATTCTAAGCTTTTGGATGATAAGTTTAGGATTTGATAGGCTGAGTGAGTTGGTTGTGTCCTTTGACTTTTCTTAATAGCACGCTGGCTTCTAGAAGATATACCAGAGCTAATCCTGATCCAGATCCTTCACACATCTACGAAAATCCCAATTTGATTCCAAGAATTCGTCGTCAAGAAAGCTCTATATCTACCGTGTTCAAATCCCATTCATGTCCTGACATTTTTGAGTATCCTTAAGAGCTAGATTTTGATGAGTAGCTTGAACTATCATTGTTCGAGACCAAATCTGAAAGGGCAGTTGACAATCCACAGTTTCTTGTAGACTTGGAAATGGAAAGGGCTAACCATTCAATTGATAATTACATTGTATCTCAGCTTCAAACTCCAATTGCTCGCCCCTTACACACTGCACACACTCCTCCAACATCTCCAAGGCCGAATCCACCAAGAGTGATGGCTGCCTGTTTTGCACCCCTTGTTCTACCTCAAGTTTTAGATGATATGCCCGCAGATTATCAAAGAAAAATCTCATTTTTTGATGGCACTCCTAACAGCATTACTGCTCAGCAACATGTGGACAGAATGGCAGATTTCTATGAACTTCATGAGATCGATGCAGAGAATGTGGCAATGAGACTCTTTGTACAAACATTTGCAGGTGAAGTGAGGAAATGGTTCATAGGTTTTCCGGCGGCACGTATTGCTACCTTGGACAACCTACAAAGACAATTTTTAAATCGCTGGGAAGTGAAAAAGAATCCTCTTCAAATTCTAGCTGAATATGAGCAAATCAAACGAAACGCTAGTGAGTCGGTCCAAGAATAATGCATTAGATTCAATTTGGTTTATAATGAAATTCCAGATCATCTAAGGCCACCTGTGGGGCTAGTCATGGTGAATTTTCCTGATGGTTTTGATGCTGACATGGCTTATCAATTAAGAGAGAGAGAACCGGCCACAATGGAAGACATGCAGAAGATAGCGGTCTGCGTTGAAGCAAATCTGCTGACCAAGAGGGCTAGAACAAAGGCAGAAAAGAAGGTCACCGTAAAGGAAGAATCTTCCTCGGTAGATCAACTACTCTGGAAGGTAGAGCAGATGCTTGAAAGGGTGAAACTTGATAAACCTGAACCACAAGTTAGAAATCCTAACTTTTGTGGTCAGCAACAACCACAATATAGAATAAGACAGAGAGATCAGCGAGCCCAAGAGTAGACAGCATAGCAACCAGTACAGCCACCTTTGCAGAAAAATTTTGTGCATGGACTAGAGTCAGATGAGGATGGGAATATAATAGGTGAATAAAACCACCCCTTTACTCCTGATGATTTTCCTATTTATCTCACTGAGGATGAGGAGTATGAAGAAAGCTTGGTTGTACACAAAGATGTAGATTTCATTCTAGCAAATGATACTGTCTTGGAGGAGGAATCAGATGAGTACCAAAGAGGCTATATGAATGCTCTGTCCGCCCAGCAGCAGCGATATTCACTTAGAAACAGAGATGTGCCGGTCAAACCAATTCAGAAAAGGAAGGACATTGAGGCATCAAAGAATGATTCATCAGTTGCACAAAGGAAAGGAAAGGAGGTGGTTGATCCGGATAGCAGCAAATCACCATCAGTAGAACAATCACATCATCAAATTGCATCGAAAGAAAAGGAAAGGAAATAAATCCCAACCAAAGAGGTAGAAAAGACTACCGCTTTTAATTTAGAGAATGAGATTTCTAAATTGAAAGTATCCATTCCCTTGACTGAAATAATTAGGAACAGCAGTTATAGAGGGCAAGTATCTAAAATGTTGAATTTGGACCCAATGTCCGACATGGTGAATGTTGAAGATGATCAACCTGAAATGATTTTTGGGCCAACATCAAATGGTGAGTCTCCTGATAATGATATGCCACCTTTTTACATCAGTCTAAGGTTGCATGATTTTGTGTTACATAATGCCATGTTCGATTCCGGAGCTTCTCACAATCTCATGCCCATGGCAATCATGGATAAGCTTGGGCTGGACATCACCCGGAAATATCATGATCTCTATTCATTTGATTCCAGCAGAGTAAGATGTATAGGTCTCATCAAAGAATTGGTTGTGAGTTTGGATTAGCTCCCAATGAAGAATGTTTTGATGGATGTTGTGGTAGCATACATTCCTCCAAGGTTTGGCATGCTTCTTTCTAGGTCTTGGGTAGAAACTGAAAGGGACACTACAGCTAGATTTCTTCTATGCAACGATTCCAGTATTTGGAAAATTGAGGAAATTGTATCGGGAACAAAAAATGAAGTACATTATCACAAGCAAGGAGAAACCAATAAATCATTCCTATTAACTATGTACATACAGATTTAGAGTCTTTTGTTTTGTATTCAGATAGTTTAAATGATATAGATAGTCAGTTCGTAGAAGTAGATGATATTCCGAAAATAATAGAAAATTTCAGAGAAGTTTTGAAGAAAGAAGAACAAGAACAGCAGAACACCATTGGGCAATCAGTTGAAAGAAATGGGCAGCAAGCAGACAAGGCACAACAAACAGATTTCCAACATTTGCAAGAGGAGGAAGAAGGTTTGTGGACCATGGATTTCAATGGAGCAGTGGGAAATGATGGCGCTGGAATTGGAATTTGGGTACGCAATCCTTTCTCTGCCCCAAACAAAGTCCCTAGTAACGTATGGGTATGCTCTTAGAACTTGGCTTTTGAGTGTTCAAATAATGAAGCTGAGTATGAAGCTTTGATTGCTGGCCTAAATATTTTAAGAAAGCTGAACACCAAGAGGATTTCAGTATATGGTGACTCTGAATTGGTTATCAAGCAGGTTAGAGATGAATATCAAGCAAAGAATCCCAGGATGCGGGCCTACCGTAATGCAGTCCTAGACATTTTAAAATTATTTTCAGAATACACATTAATATGTGTGCCTCTTCTACAAAATAGTATTGTTGATTCTCTTGCCAAGGCAGCGAGTAGTTTGAAGATCCCTATGAACTCTAGCAACAAATTAAAAATCCATGTCAAGCATCATCCAACTGTTCCTGACAATCAGAGATATTGGCAAGTGTTCCAAGATGACGAGGAGATTGATGATTTTCTGCAAAACAAAGGCAAGTTCAAAGAGACCTCAATTGATGAAGAAAATGATGATGGAAAAGGTAATGGTACAGATGAGGTATAGATTAATGAAATGGACGTGTTGCAGTTGAAGAATAACGTTATTCCCAAAGGCTTTATACCTCTAGAAGAACTCTTTGATCAAGATGATGTAGCCCGCAAGCCAACATTGGAGCCAACAGAGAAGGGTGTGGAAGAGGTCAATATCGGGACAGCTGCAAATCCTAAATTGGTAAAATTGTCCAAAGCATTGCCACAAAGATCAAGGAAAAATATATCAGTTTGATGTCTTCATTTGCATATTTGTTTGCTTGGGACTATTTTGACTTAAAGACATATGACACCAATATAATTCAGCACACTATACCCATCAAGCCCAATCAAAAACCATTTAGACAGAAGTTGAGAAGGCTAAATCCAAAGTTGCTGCCATCTATTGAAAAGGAGATCAACAGGTTGTAAAAATCAGGGATCATTGTGCCAATCAGATTGTCAGATTAGATCTCAAACTTGGTGCCCGTAAGGAAGAAGAGCGGTGAGGTTCGCTTATGCATTGATTTCAGAAATCTCAAAAACGTTTCATTGAAGGACAACTATCCATTGCCCAAAATGGACCATATACTTTAGCGAGTAGTGGGAGCATCTCGTATGTCACTGCTTGATGGTTATTCCGGATATAACCAAGTTTCTGTGCATGAGGATGACTGAGACAAGACAACATTCACCACTCCATGGGGAACCTTTCATTACGCGAAAATGCCTTTCGGTTTGAAGAATGCAGGTGCCACATTTCAGCGGGCAATGGACTTGGCTTTTGTAAATGAGAAGGATGTCTTTTTGGTGGTGTATTTGGATGATTTGACGGTGTTTTCTAAATCTGATGAAGAGCACATGCACCATCTTAAAACCATCTTCCTAAAGCGCAGAAAATATGGCTTATCGCTGAACCCAAAGAAGAGTTTGTTTGCCATGGAAGAAGGCAAACTACTCAGGAACATTATCTCAAAGGATGGAATCTGTATTGACCCAGCACGTGTGCAAGTAATTCAGCAAATCGATCTGCCCGGAAATAAAAAAGAGATACAATCGTTCAATGGTAAGATGAATTTCCTACGCCACTTTGTACCCAATCTTGCTAAGCATATAAGAGAGATGACAAACATGATTAAGAAGGACAGCCAAGTGAAATGGATGGAAGAGGCTGGAAAATCTTTCAATTTTGTCAAATTGGCTCTTTCCTCAGCTCCAGTTCTAGTCAGCCCAGACTACACTCAGGATTTCATATTGTTTTCATTTGCTTTGGAGCATACTATGGCAGCGGTATTATTGCAGAAGAGAGATGATCATGAAAGACCCATTTCATTTTTCACCAGAGCTATAAGAGACGCAGCTTTAAAGTATAACATTATTTAGAAATTGAAAGATTTCTGAGTGTATATTCTACATTCTCACATTCTGGCCTATGTTCCTAATGTTGCTGTAAAAGATGTTTTAGTGCAAACCGATCTGGAAGGAAGAAGAGGAAAGTGGATTGTAGCCTTGTTGGAATATGTTGTGGAAATAAAGCCCACAAAGCTGGTGAAAGGATAGGGATTGGCGAAACTAATGGCTGAATCAAACTTGCATGCCTTGGACATAAATCTGATCGCTGCTATGTCTGATGAGAATGATGAAGAATTGCCAATTTAGGTATCTGAAATGTTTGCTCTTTCTCCATGGTATTCAGATATCATATATGTGCTCAAAAATTTGTCACCACTGCTCGGCATCACTAGAAACAAAGCGAGAATGCTCAAGTTGAAGGTTGCCAAGTTTTTCATTCTTAATTCTACAATGTATTGGAAAGATCTCGGTGGCATCTTGTTAAATTGTTTGGTGGAAAAGGAAGCGAAGAAAGTCATGGAGGACTGCCACCAAGGAGACTGTGGTGGTCATCTTTTTTGGAAGTCAACAGTAAACAAAATTTTGAGAGCAGGGTACTATTGGTATATAAGATGGTCAAGCACTATCATAAGTGTTAGATTTTTGAAGGAAAGTGGAAGTTACAGCCTCTACCACTCAAGCCCATAGAGGTGAGTGCCCCTTTTCAGCAATGGGGGTTGGATATCATTAGCGAAATTCATCCCGCTTCTTCCGAACAACATAGATGGATCCTCACAACCACAGATTACTTCACAAAATGGATTGAGGTGATTCCCACCAGACAAGCTACAAATGCGGTAATCATTTCATTCCTAGAAAATAACATCTTGTCTCGCCTTGGTTGTCCGGATAAGCTAATCACTGATAACGCAACAACTTTCAAATCAAAAAGGATGGTAGAGTTTTGTCATAAATATCACATCATTTTGGGTCATTCAATTGCCTATCATCCAGAAGGCAATGGATTGGTGGAATCTTCAAAACAATCATTGGTCAACATAATCAAGAAGCTGCTGGAAATAAATAAGAAGAGATGGCATAACAGGTTGGTAAATGCACTTTGGGCTGAACGGGTCAGTTAGAAGAAATCCATAAGTACGTCACCATTTGAGCTTGTTTATGGAGTTGATACAGTATTTCCTTCCTCTCTCCCTTCCTCGGTTGTCAAACTTCTTCAGGAGGCTGACAATGAAGAATATCCCATGCAGAGAAGGCTGAATCAAATGGTCCACTTGCAGCAGACTAGAGAAGACGTTTTCAAGAACACATCCAAATTGCAGGAGAAAATCAAGAAAATTTATGACAGAAAGGCAAAGGTGGATAAATTTTAGGTGGATGATGTGGTGTTGAAGTGGGATGCAAGGAATGAGGAGAAAGGCAAGCACGGTAAGTTCGAGAACCTCTGGAAAGGTCCTTTCAAGATTGCAGCATAATGGGGGCAGAATGCCTTTCTTCTGAAGGAAATAAATGGGGAATATTGTCCAGGAGGGCCGATCAATGGTTGGCTTCTCAAGAGGTACCATTTCTAAGTTATTAACGCTGCTTCCACTGTCACTGTAAATACCATTTTATTTCAGTCTAGTTAGAGTTGGTTAAGTTAGCCTTTAGGTCATTTCAATGTCAAGTTTGAGTCAGTTTTTTGGTCATTTCAGTTTCATAAATGAGTCAGAGTCTTGTATTATTTATCAAAATGATGACTCCATAGCCCAATGGACGAAGGCACTATCTAGCTCTTCCAGAGATCTGTTGTTCTTGGAACCTCCAAGGAGCTACCATCCCCCATTGGAGCCAATGTTAGAGTCGGTCTGATCAGTCCTCCATCAGAGATCAAAACTCTTTATGCATTTCATGTTTAGGTGTCCCACGCCATTCTCCCAGCTGCATTCCACTAGGGGCATGCCATAATCTGATGGAGAAGGTCATGATAGTGATTCCCCCTCATGTCTACCTCCTGCTGGCTCAGGTATTTTGTCAATAATCATCAAAGTCCATGACAGCCAAGGTCTGGTCCTTTAAAGGACAAAGGTCATTTTCGAGGTCTAGGTCTAGGAATTCATCAATTTGGTCTTTGAACATGTCCAGTAAAGCCATGGAGGACAGAGTGAGGCCCTTACATAGTTATGGTTCAGAGAGCTTCATCGTCATGCGGATAGACTTCGACTCTTCTTCAAAACTCTATTTTGAAGAAAATTCAAACAGTGTCATTTATGACAAAATTTTCAAAAAAGTCGCCAGCTGATTTTTTTAGATGCAGTCATGGTTTCCATGGCCAAATGTCCTATCATGCGATACCTGCAAAGAGTGTCGAAAATTTCATCATTTGAGCTAAAATTTCAAAGGGAGAGTGAAAATCAGTGTGTTTTAAAGTCAGTGAAAAAGTGCCAAAACACAACATTAGAAAAATGGGTTTTTAAAGAGGCAAAAATTAAACCCATCTATTCCAAGGCTATATATACAATTTTTTATCAAAACCAAAGGCATTGTGCTATTACAAGGCTTGGAGAAGCGTTGTAAAGGTGTGAGTGTGCAATTGTGAGCATTTGAGTGAGTTGGAGGCAGTTTTAGAGGGCGCGATGCATATACCCAGGAGCGCGGCGCACATACAGCCTGCCCACAGTTCAATTTTTCTAAGGGCACGGTGCATACCCAAGGTGCGGCACACTGAGCTTTGCGCGCGGCGCACACAGACAAGGGCCAAAACAAGTGCCCAAATGCTTCCAAATTTTGGTGAAGCACACCAAATTGAGAGGTAGGCCTTATGACATCCCTTGCTCATCAAATTTTGTCAATGATATGGTGTTTATAGATATGCTTCAATGCCACCAAAATGTATAAAATCAACCATAAGAAATCACCAAGAAACATGATGGTTAGGGCTGTTAAAATGTTTAGAGAATTTTCGGCGAAATCACATGAATAATCTTTTGTCGACGCGTTTCGAACCAACCAGTGTGGTTCATCGTCAGGACAAGTTGAAGAACCAATCCAGCCCAGCTGTTAAAATGTGTTGTTAGTGCCAAGGTTTCACTCCACTCACCTTTTTCCCCTCACCTATAATTTTTCCCATCCTCCCTCTCTCATTTTTCCTAAAATCCCTACCCTAAACTACTACCAAACCCTCTCCCCTATCCCTCCACTATTTGGTCAACACAAAACCCCAAACCCTACCCCATCAAAATACCCAAACGCCTCCCATATCCCTAACAAATTTCTCCCTATAACCCCTATTCCCATTACATCACTCCCTTCCTAACACTCCCTGTTTCATTGTTCCCCTTGGTAACAGATATTACAAAGGCACCCAGCCTCACACCATCATCAAAAGGTAGCCTAATCACAGTCCATACTACAGTCATGACATCACAGCATTTGTCAGAGTATGAGATGGAATTACAAAGTGACTCTTCCTCAGAAGAGCAAGCTCCCAGGAGGCACCACAAGAGTGGCAAACATGTCAGGGATGAGCCCACTACCCTCACCGAGTTACAAGCATGTCCTCTTGCCATGTCATTCTTCCAGCACCTATCATGTTTTGAATTTTGTGAAAGGGTGGAAAATGTTAGAGTTCATCATGAGTTGGCTCATTTATTAGTGCTTCATCTACATGGAGGTCAGTCTATCTTGGTCTGGGTCACTTTCACATTGACACCTGAAGCTATATCAATGGCAACAGGTATACCAAATGTTGGAGAATAGTGGCATAAGAAGAAGAAGGTGGATAGGCAAAACTATGAGCCTTACATCAAGGCCAGATTCTTGAATGAGCTCACAAGAGTCTTTCCCTTCAGATACTTGAAATATGAGTATGCTTCACTCATGAGATTGATCATGAAATACTTCAGCTGTGAGGGGAGGTTCTCTCGACTATATGCCTATCACATCCGCTTGCTCATGCACTTTACCAGGGTGAAGATGATGAACCTCCCATTTTTCATATGCAGAAACATAGAGAGGATGAATACCTTCATGCTGAATACGACCCCCCAACAGCAGCTTAACAGTGTGTTTCACTTTGCTCTTATCTGGATTTTGGTAGATCATCAGTTGGGATTGCAGGGCATTGCTTGGGAGGACTTCATCTCCCGTGATTTATTCAGCACATCACAGTACTATCAGAGCCAGAGCAGGAGCTGGGTGGTCCTTCTCATCATCATGAGCACCATGAGACCACTACCATGCTAGTTTTCGTTACATATCAGAGAGGCAGTAGGAACTTGTTTGCAGCAGCAAAGCAAGTGTTATCTCCACCCAGGGTGGAAGGGGCTTCGCTTCCGGCATCAGCAACGCAGGTACTAGATAAGGGCAAGAAACTCGTGCATGATGAGGGGCCATCAGGTGTGTAGGAGACCGATGTCATCCTCATTCAAGATGATGAGGCAAAGGCAGAAAATGCCAAACTTAGGATGACCATTCAGGAGCAGGACTCGGAGATCCAAGACTTGATACTCAATGTGGAGAGGTCCAGATGGATCATCAAGTATCTGGAACAGAGGAACAAGCAGCTTGAGGACCAGCAGGCAATCATGGAGTTGCAAAGCATCCGTGAGAATCGACAAGCTATCTAGCACAGGAGGATCGAGCTCACCACCTTGGAGCAAGAAATGACTGTGAGTCATGGCTAGAGCGGGTCAATGTACACTTGGAGAGACTGTTGGAGAAGGCCAATAGGGAAAAAACCATATTGAGGAGGATCGCTTGTCATTACAAGGCACGGAACATGAGCGCAAAGGCACGAATAAGGAGCTTGAAGGCCAAACTGCGCAGAGCAACAAAAGAGGCAAAAGAGAAAGATTGGCTTCGAATCTTGGCGGAAGCTTCTGTGGCCCAACGTAGTGCCTCTTAAAGAACCTCCAGCCCAAATTTCGAGAAATTTGGGACAATTTTGGTCGCATGGAAATTTTTTGGCACAAACACAGGTTTTTTCTCTATACGCACCAAGCCACCGGTGTGACGCATAGGATTGGGAGCTCCAAATGAGAAATCGTTTGCATTTTTGGATTCATCATGCAAAATCACGACTACTGGCACTTGGGCAAGAAATTTGGGCATGATTTGAGTCTCCAGGAGGTCAAAAACACCCAAAAAATGGCCTCACTGTCCCTATTTTGACACACAGGAAGCGGTCTTGGGAGAATGAAGATTTGGAAGGGAAAATGAGATCCAAATTAAAAAATGCCACTTGGGTTGGAAAGTAGATAGGACAGGATTTCCAACGAGAACACTTGGGCACATTTTGGACTCCTGCAGGTGCCTCAAAACTAGACTCAAAGTGGCGCGACACATACAGAAAAGGGTGCGGCGCATATAAAAAAAAGGCCCAAAATGCCTCTGTTTCGCGAAATTTTGCTTCCCAACTTTTCATAAGTGGGCCCCCTCATCTACAGTTCATTTTTTTTCCACCAAAGGTGGGTTTTAAAGAATTTTCACTCCAGATGGGCATCTATCCAAGTGGAAAAGAAAGGCAAAGGGTCCCCAAGCCATTTGTCATGTTTGTGGCGCTGCACCTGTAGCTGATGTTTGGCTCTCCACCTTCATTTTGTAATGATTTGAGTACCTCCCCAACCCTTGGGCATTCTATCTCTTCATGGCACATTCTATATATTGTATGCAAACTATTCGCAAAGGGTTGGTTGGCTTGTAACTTCTGGGAGACTGTGGGAAAGAAACTTTGTTTCCTCATGTTGTAGATATTTTTTTACAAAGGATTATGAAAGTAGTGGCTCTGTTATGAGATTCAATGTGGTTTTGTGAAGTGTAATAAAAAAAAAATTGTCTCCTTATGTTCATATGTAATCTTGTTATGTTTCATAGTTCAATCAATATCCATTTCCAGTGAAATTTCTAAGTTAGCTAATGGTAGAATTCAATTTATTGCCTCTGCTGTGGGAAAAATTTCATGTTCAGTGTTCATTCTTCTGTTGAAAAGGATTCATGTTCCATCCCTTTTCACCCTCGTGTAACAATCTCTCTATTCACAACTATCTTAACTAAAATTGGCTAGGCCTTTCTCGCCTATCTTCCTCACGAGTAATCCATTGCCTTTGTATTAAGTTCTCTGTTCATTGAGGTTCCATTGGTTCCATACCATGCCCAAGAAAACACAGCATTCATAAAAATCACATTCTTAATATTCACTCTCATTAGATAGCCTAAATAATATGTTCACTGTAAGTCATCTCAGGCCTTTTTGTTTATTTATTCACTGAGTGTGACTCGGAGAGAGCCCTCTCCTATTCTGGTAGGGCTAGCTACCAGACTGAGCGTGGTTTGTGGTTACCCTGAATTTTGCCTTCTTTCAGCCTAAGGCTGATTTAGGTGCTAACACCCTGTACAAAATGTTGTACGATAAAGATGCCCCAAGATGTTCTCTTGAAGCAGATGTAGATATACTCATGGTCGCGAGATGGTTAAGAGAAGAATTGTTTACATATGTCAGAGTATTCAGAAGTGTCGTTTCCCCTCACGTCTTACCTTTGTATGTTACTAATAAACTCATGGCATGAGAAATTGCTTATCAAACCTGTGGAGAAGGAGGTTTGACTAAATATTTGAAAGACAAAAAGAAGGTCATTTGGCCACAATTTCCTGTAGCATGTGGGGCATTTTCACTATTTGATGTAGGCCATGCATCCAAGGAAGTAAGCAACATAGCATGTCTACAATTGTTCAAGTTTCCAAGAAGGTTGTTTGACCCATATGATATTGATAAGAATTTCACTGTCGCAGTCAAAATAAAACGGTTTTCTAAAGAAGAGGATCATTTTGATGATATGTTCTAACAGAGAAGCACACTTGAAGTAATTATGCATTTATGTCAAACGCGATTCTCCCCAACAAAGTTTCAACAGTTCAAGATGCAGAGAGAAAAAAGGTTAGCTAATATTCCTTTGGAAAAACTACGCTTAGAACCCGTAAAGGAACCAACTCCAAGTATTAGTCTCAGTGAAAATTTTGGTACAGATAGATCTAAATCTAAGTCCAGGAAAGAAACATTAGAACATTCTAAGAAATCTGAAAGTGACCATGGTAAAAGCGAAGGATCAGTGAGGGATATTTCCCAATCAAAGGAACTTCCACAACAACATGTGTTAACCTCTCCGCAGATAGATCCTCCCCCTCTCATCGTTTAGCCACCATTAGACAGAAATGAGCTAGACAAGGAATGGGAGACCTTCAATGATTTAATCAATCTTGAAGGGAAAAACACAAAGACACCTGTAAGTAATGTACAGGCAACGGAAGATATGGTCATAGGAGCAATTAGCAATATCTCAGATATGGAACATATTCCTATTACCCCGTCCTCTGAGCTTATACTCAAGATAGAGGAAATTCCTCCTCTTGATGTATTTTATAGTCCACAACACAAAGCAGTAGTAAGAAAACAAGGAAGAAAAGGAAATTGGATAATGTAGTCTCTCATGATGCAGAGCAATTAGACGTCCTATGGCAAGATCCTACTACCGATCCGACTGAAAATCTCACCAAATTATCTCAGATCGCAGGAGCTTATGCCTCTGCGACTATTGATAAAGAATCTGAGGTGCAATAACTATTAAAAGAAAAGGAAGACCAAATACAGGTTTTGCAACAATAGTTGCAACTAGCCAATGCCAACAATGAAGCACAAAAACAACTTGAAAGACTATATCAAGACTTCCAACGAGTGTAGATAGGTTACCAAAATAGTTTG